>ML111939.1:36380-138880 GCA_003697995.1 Taxidea taxus jeffersonii | reverse complement strand
TCTGCCTTGGTCTTCATCTTTCCAGGTGCAAAAACTTAAGAGTCATCACTTGATCCAGAGAAAATCAGGATTTAGAGGACTGCTTTTTTTATTATACACACACACACACACACACACACACACACACACACACACACGAGATGGAAATTCCTGTATTTAAATAAGAAGTAGAGTTAGATTTAAAAAAAAAAAAACAACTGTTGAGTTTGATCCAGCAAGATAACTCAGTGGAACAAAGTAATTGTCTCAAACTTTCGCTCTCTCCCAATGAGGTGAAATAACACATTAAAACGTATATTGGAAGCCAAAATTTCTTACTCTTTGACATAATTGGTCATTAGATTACCATTGTGCTGTTATGACAAATTGGCATGTTGTACTTTGTCCCAGAATTGGCAAGACTCCTTAATTTGACCCAATTTCCAGCCTCCTACCTTGTCCGCCTCTGATGGTCATCAGTGAGCTACACTCCAAACTGCAAACTAGGACAAACCCTGACCGAAGTGGGGAGATAGGCTGAACCAAAAAAATAAACACTCCACAACCGTGAGAAATGGTGGAGAATACGGACATGTATTCCTGCTGTGGGATTATGTGTAGAAAGATTTCCAAACTCTAAACAACCCATAGTTCTGGGTTCTTTGAATCAACTGTGGAACATAATGGAATATTCTGCAGCGGAGAATAGGAGTGAGACGTGTTTCTGTGTCCTGGTGTAGATCAGCACACTACGTCTGTGGTACGTGTAGACACGTGTCCTCGCTCTAACCGCGACTCACTTGCAGCTGTGAGAAATGACAAGGAGAGAAGCTTTACCGCTCCCCCCAGTGGTGCCGTCTGGGCTGGCGACACTATCACAAGTGGGTACTGACATTGATGTAGTCCTCCAGTCTTATTCTGACCCCCCCCCCCCACTGTACTGATTGAGTGTGGTGGGGGCAGTTATTTCTGGGCGGTTTGATCCCATGGGCGACTCCCATATCATCACCGGGCAGGTGCACTTCCTTCCAGCGAGAATCCCCCTGTGGCCTATTAGTAGCTCCGCTGCCTTCTTCCAGCACCCCCTCCCCAACACCCGGAGAGCAGAAACTGAGTCTTCATTTCTCGAACTCAGTCACTGCCACAGTGTTGCAGCGGTGGAGTTACACAAAATGTAACATTTTGAGGCCGGCTTCTTTTCAGCGTAATTCCCCAGAAAGGCATGCAAGTTGCCACGGGTAGCCTGGCTCCCCGCTCTGTGCTGCTGAGGGGAATCCGTGCTCTGAGCACCGCTCGGCCGCTCACCCCGCGATACAGATTGTTTCCAGTTTAGGGCTATGCTGGGTAAAGGTGTTGGGGGAAAAATTGCACGTAGATCTTTGGGGGAACCTAAGTTTCTGTGGTTTTGGACTAACTATCCAAGAGTGGTATTTATTACTGGATTATCTGATAATTTCCTGTTTAGTTTTATAAGAAATTGCCAAGCCATTTTCCTGACTCCCTGTGCCATTTCACATTCCCACCGTGGGGTGCGAGTGACCGAGTTTCCCCGCGTCCTCTCGAGCATGGGTGCTCATGACTTCTGTTTTGGCCATTCTGCGGGTGTAGGGTGATATCTTATTGTGGTTTTAGTTCCTGTTTCCCTAATGGCTAATGGTGTCGAACATTTTTTCATGGGCTTGTTTGCCGTCTGTGTACCATCTTGGGTGAAATGTTGAAAATTCTCTTCATGGCTTTTATCCATTTTCTGACTGAAGTGTTGGCTTTCTTTTTAAATCTGTTCAGTTTTGAGAATTCTGTGTGCTGACCGTTGTCACCTGTGTGATTTACAAATGTCTTTTCCCAACTTGTAGCTTGTTTTTTTCACCTGCTTCATAGTATCTTTTGCAGAGAAATGTTTTTCATTATGAAGGGATCCAATTTAGCTCTTTTCCTTTTAAGCGTTGAGCTTTTGGCATCAAGTCAACAGAATCTGCCTGACCCCGGGTCCTGAAGATCTGCTGTTATTTTCTAAAAGTTTTATAATTGTACAGTTCAGTCTGCGATTCATTTTAATTTTTGTGCAGAGAATGAGGTTTAGGTCTGTGTGGGTTTTGTTTTTGTTGTGTTTCATTGCTGGGTTTTGTTTTTGTTTTTGCCTATGGATGTTGTTGAAAAGACAATTCCTCCTCCATTGAAATTTTCTTCTGGTCTATTGTGAAAAGTCAGTTGGACATATTTCTATGGGTTAGTAAATATTTAAAAATATTTAAGAAAAAACCAAAATGAACACTGTGTATGTGCTTGTACCATTCATTTAAAAGGGTGTCTTAGACATTAAGTTTCTTTTTTTTTTTTTTTAGGATTTTATTTATTTATTTGACAGACAGAGATCACAAGTACGCAGAGACAGGCAGAGAGAGAGCGGGGGAAGCAGGCTCCCAGCTGAGCAGAGAGTCTGATGCTGTGGATCCCAGGACCCTGAGATCTTGACCAGAGCTGAAGTTGGAGGCATGACCCACCCAGCCACCCAGGAGCCCCCCCCCCCTTTTTTTTTGAAAGAAGGGTCTGTCTTCTGCTCAGGTCCTCATCCCAGGGTCCTCAGAGATGGAGGGGAGCTCAGGCTCCCTGCTCAAAGGAAAGTCTGCCTCTTCCTCTCCTTCTGCCCCTCCCCCGCTCATGTTCTCTCAAATAAATAAATAAAATCTTTAAAAAATAAAAATACAGAATGGACTGAATATTATACACACATAACTCTGGATAGTTGTACAAAAACTCATTCTGCTGTGGAGGGAAATTGAGCAGCTAGAGTACTTAGATAGAAAGGACATTTTTCCCCCACTGCATGTATCCCAATAGCATTTGAGTTTCATATCATGATTATTATGTTTAAAATAGTTTAGATATTGAAATTCTTAACAGGCAATGAAAATACACTTTATGCCAGTTGATTACAGTTTTATTTTGGACCTTGATTTCCAGTTACATGGAAGCAAATGATTTTACTGTCTTCAGAGAGCATTATATCTGGCCTTTCTTTACTTACTTATCCCATAAACAGGCTGGGGTTGTGTTAACCAAGCATGGAATTCCAGATCAGCCTCACACAGATACATGGAAGTATGAGCAGATTGGGAGATATCAAGGAAACAGTTGGGATGTGAGAAAGGAAATCCTTGAAAAGGTGACAGTCTGGGGCAGCTGAGTGGCTCAGTCCTTAAGCATCTGCCTTCGGTTCAGGTCATGATCTCAAGGTCCTTGCTTGGCAGAAAGCCTGTTTCTCCCTCTCTCACTCCCCCTGCTGTGTTTCTCTTCTCACTGTGCCTCTCTCTGTAAAATAAATAATTTTTTTTTTTTTAAAATCACAGTCTGGTGGAGAAGCAAGCACTTCCACTTTCTTTCTTTTTGAAAGAGTTGCCTTCAAGCAGGATTTTGATTGCCTGAAACACCACGGTATCCCTGAAATTTGGACTCTTCTTGGGAGAAAAGAAAACATTATGACTCCGTTCAAACCTACTAAATAATATGGTAATTATGATTTCTTTTTTTCTGCCAGATTGAGAGACTCCATCATAGGCCAGTTAATCCCAAGACCAAAACAGCAAAGCTTAGTAAATGAGGATACATGGCTTATAGTCCAGGTACAATATATGTTTCTTTGGACTTGAAGCAATGAGGGATTTCAAAGCAACCTACAAGATGTCAAAATGCCCGTAGTCGGCAGGATTCGAACCTGCGCGGGGAAACCCCAATGGATTTCTAGTCCATCGCCTTAACCACTCGGCCACGACTACACAGTGAGGCCTCCTCTTGAAAAAATTAATAGCCAACCTGAAACTCAGCTCTCCGTAGGATCAAATTGCACACGGGTGAGTGTATCTGTGGTCACTCTTCCCTATCCTTTAACATCATCTGAATGACAATCAGGCTGTTGCTCGGCATTGGCAACTAATGCCCTTTCCTCAGAACTGGAAGGACTCCTTATTCTGACAGATGGTTGGAATGAGATCAGCTTCTGATGAAGAGTCATGAGACACATCCCACAGCTGGAACGAGCTTTAACATTCACTGCAGGATTATATGCAATAGTTATGATTTTTAAAAACTGGAGTGGAAAGGTTATGTACATGCATGTATTTTAACTCTGGAAGGTTCTACCAGACCTGGCTTCAGGTTGCTGGTATGGATGGAAATGGAACAGCTGAGCCTGTGGGTCGCAGAGAAGTTTTAGTTTTCCCTATATATTCATCAAAATAACTTGAGGCTTACTATCATTATTACTTATGGGTTTTCCTTTATCCTGTTTATATACCTGGAATTGATGATCAAATGGTAAGTCTGTGTTTAATCTTTTGCAGAACTGCCAGACTGTTTTCCAACTTGAATGCACCCGCTGTTATTCCCCCAGGAATGTATGATGGTTCTGATTTATCCATATCCTCCCCAACACTTGTTATTATATGGCATTTTCATTAAAACTATCCTAATGGGCGTGAAGTGGTATCTCATTGTGGTTTTGATTTGCATCTCCCAAATGACTAATGATGGCAAGCATTTACTCATGTGCTTATCGGCAATTTTTACACCTTTCTTAGAGAACTGTCTATTCGTGTCCTTTGCTCATTTTTTTCCTTTGCTCATTTTTAATGGGTTCTTTGTCTCTCCCTTGAGTTATAAAAGTTCTTTATAAATTCTAGAAGCAAGCCCCTTATCAGACAGTGCTTTGTAAATATTTTCTCCTATTCTTTTGGTTGTCTTTTATTTTCTTGATATTGTTTTCTAAGGCACAAAGGCTTTTAATTTTGATGAAGTCTGCTTTAGCTGCTCTGTTTTTTGTTGCTTGTGCCTATGGTGTCATATCTAAGAATCACTGCCAAATCTGAGGTCATGATTTTCCCAGTGTTCCCTTCTAAAAGTTTTGTGATATTAGACCTTATGTCTTTGACCCATTTTAGTTAATCTGTGCCATTGTGTGAGGTAAGGGTCCAATTCCATTCTTTTGCACAAGGTTATCTAGTTTTTCCAGGACGATTTGTTGACGAGGCTCTTCTATCCCCACTGAAGAGTCTTGGCACTTCTTATCAGTTGGCCATAGACCTACAGCTTTATTTCTGGACTCTTGATTCTATCTCATTGATCTCATTGTCTTGATTGTGTCGACCTTGTGGTTAGTTTTGAGGGTGGGAAGTGAGTCCTTCTTTTTTTTCTTTTTCAAGATTGTTCTGGATATTCTGGGTCCCTTGAAATTCCATGGGAATTTTAGGATCATCTCATCAGTTTCTACAGAGAAGTCAGCTAGCGTTCTGTTAAGGAAGATCAGTCGGGAGAGAATGACCCTCATAACAATGTGAACATGCAGTCCATAAATACGACATGTCCTTATCTATCTTCACCTCTTTCAACAGTGTTCTGTAGTTTTCAGAGTATAAGTTTTGCACTTCTTTTCTTAAATTTATTCCTGAGTATTTTATTCTTTTTGATGCTGTTTTAGTGGAAGTATTTACTTTTGACCCTTTTTCCATCCCTGTGAGATACGATGAGGCTGTCTGAAGATTCCCAGATGTACATATTAAGTGCTGAGAGATGTCAGGGATGAAATGGCCTAGTACGGCCTAGGTAGACAAAAACAAACAAACAAACAAACCCCAACAACAGAAAAACACACGGAAATAACCCGCGAGTCTTTGAACTCAGATGGCTGGCTTCAGAGGCCAGAGTACTCACCATTACACCATGGAACAATTTTGGTTAAAGAGTCTCTGTCATTCGATTCATGATGTCATACAACTCCATTTCTGAATGGACTTAATCTCATTGACTGGGGTATAGTAACACAAAGTCAAGACAAAGAACATGTCCCCGCTCCTGTGATTAGTGTCCACTAAGGAGGGCTGCTCTGTACGCACACAATTAAGAAAGCCAGCCCAGGAAGAGTGGGAGTAAACTGCTCAAGACCCATAGCGAGCGGGTGCCTGCCCCGCTGGCTCGGCCAGTAGACTGTGTGACTCTTGGTCTCAGGGTGGTGAGTTTGAGCCCCACGCTGTGTGCAGAGATGACTTAAAAATAAAATCTTAATTTAAAAAAAACCTGAAAGTATAATGGCAGAGATGAAGTGGAAGGCGAAAATACAATTTAAACCTGTCATTTTTAGGTGAATGGGACTTGAAGATGCTGGTTGGAAGAAACTGCTGGTCCGTGTGTTTTATATGCAAGAGGCAGCCTGTGGAACTCGATCCTTAAATGACAGCCCGTTTGTCTCAACATGATGGTGTAATATAAAAGGAAAAATGAGTGAGAATACATTTGTCAATGTTCTTAACAACATGGACCGGGCAAGTCCTGGGAAGTCATTTGCTTTAGGTGGACTTGGGCCCGTTTTGGTCTGTGAACGTTGGAAGGATACGTGGGCTGGGCAGTGAGCATCGTGATTTCCGGTGAAGCTCTCTCCCCTGGTGTGGCGGTGAGCATGACCTTGTCACCGGGAAGACAGCTGTTGGACTCGTGTCAGAAAAACCTATTAGGAATTAGACGGAATTTGTTTAGGGCTCACATATCTCCTCGTAGTCATTTTATGTGGTTTCCAAACCAGAGCGAGCAAGCTCTTCTCATTCAGTGGTCATGAAATTATTAAGGAAGAAATTATTAACTTATTTTTGGTTCGAACTCCCATGGTATGTAAAACAACACTTAACCTCTCACAGAGAGAGGCTCCTGACACAAAACTGACAACTGTAGGGACCACGTCAGGGAACTCACAAATTCTGCTGGAGATGGCGGACACCAGGCTGAGAACCTTGTGCATTTCAGAATCTCATATATGTCACACAACCTAATTTTAACAAATAAGCTTCCCCACCACTAGACTGCAATTAAAGACAAAGTTGCTAAAGAAATATCACGTGTCAAATGTGTCTATGGGAGTCATCAACCTCAACTTTATGAATTACGAGGCCAAAGCACACCCATGCCTGAAGCTAAGATTCTAGTCAAACCAGTTCTTGGAATTCTCTCACCCTTTTCAGAGGGCTCGTGGGTGTGAGTTCCTCAGAGCACAGGTCTGGGACACTAAAATAAGGCACATGCATGCACACACAGACACACACACGTATACACACGAAATAAGGCACAGGTAGGTCCATAGAATGGAATGGAATTCTGCTCCTGTTAGCCAGAGGCTATAGGAACCTCTGCTTCCACCCCTTCTCAACCCTAACTCTACAGTCTCCACTGAGAAGAAGCCCTTAATCTGTAACACTCGCCCTTTCCTGTTGAAGAAGGAAGCGTGGAAGAGAGTACAGATGCTAGACAACATCTGGTCTCTTAAAACTTAATGAATTTTCTGGGTTCTGTTTCCCCCGTTTATTGCAATTGCCACTTAGAGGTGGCCCTTTCCACTTAGAAGTCATAGATACCCCATAAGTAACATTTTATTTAGGATGCTCTGTTGCTTCTGAAGGACTAACAGATGTAGCAAAGGGAATAGAAAAGTTTCTTAAAGTATATAAGGTTTTAGTCCCTCTCATCACCCTGGTCCTGGACCCCAGGACAAGCCACCCCAGGGAGATATCTTCAACCTTGTTCCACGAAGAAAAAGGCTTTACCTAATTTCTTTAGCTGTGTCGTGGTTTACTATCAATACCTGTGGATTTGCGGCTTGGGGACCGTGGCTATGAGTTGTGGCTTTCACCTGCATTTGATCCAGAATTTGCTGGAATTTCCTTTTCTAGGTGGCGAGGACGTACAGGGCTGAAGAGCCCAGATAACAGGTCTGATTCCAGATGGCAAAACGGCTGCGGCATCTCCTTTAGGAACGTCTGCCTGGAAAGCCAGACTCTGATGGCAGCGAACACGAAAGCATCAGGAAGCCTGGCCTCTACTTTGCGGAAAGAAAGCCCTTGGGGGGCTGTGGGGGAGTTCCTTCTGAAAAAAACTACTGGAAAAAGAGCTTGGATGTGTGGCTGTTTGGGGAAGCTGCGGAGTGTTTGAGCTGCCCGGTAAAGAGCAAGGCTGAGGAAGGGTCCCGTCCCTTCGGGAGGGGCAAGGGCCACTCCTCTCAGGGGTGATGAGACAAGAAGTGGCGTCCCCAAAGAGGGGAGCGGCCGTAGTCGGCAGGATTCGAACCTGCGCGGGGAGACCCCAATGGATTTCTAGTCCATCGCCTTAACCACTCGGCCACGACTACGTGTGAGCCAGCGGCCTCATTAGCATAAGTAGCCTCTTCCGAAGGTCCCATTTGCCAGCACAAAGTGCATTTGCTGTTGGTGGCTCTTACTGATGGCCATCATTCCGGGGAATGGCGTGCGGTTGTGGCAATGCGGCCAAGTCGCCCTGCCTCCTCCTCCTGGAAGGACGCCTTCCTCTCATGGCCCCGCTGGGAGGAGATGGAGCAGGAGACACCCCCCCCCCAGGAGCCCAGCTTCTGATGAGGACCCAGGAGACCCCCACACAGGCTCTAGCATTCGCTGGGGAATTGTGAGGGCAGCCCCGATTTGAACACCTCCAAATGAACATCGATTTTTTAAAAACGTTTTGGGTTGGGTGGGGGGATGGGGTAACTGGGTGACGGGGATTGAGGAGGGAAGGTACGTGATGTGATGAATGCTGGGTGTTCTATGCAACTGAGGAATCACTCAACTCTACCTGTGAAACTAATTAAAGATACCAAATGTTAACTAAATTAATTTAAACAAAAATTTTTTGCTTAAAAAAGAAAAAAATATTAAGTTTTGTGTTATCCGTATAATGGAAGATCTTGTAGCGGTCTTTTAGAAAACACAACCATTTGATTGAAAGGATTGTCCCACCTATTTCAAAACTTCATTTTTCTTCATCCATACGCAGGAATAACTATGGAACAGACCCCAAATAAAACAGTTCCCCAAACTTAAAAATAGGAAGATTTATATTACAAATGTTAAAGACTTAGAAAACTGTTCTCTCTCTCTGTGTTCTTTCTTTCTTTTTTTTTTTTAAAGATTTTATTTATTTATTTGTCAGAGAGAGAGAGGGGGGGAGAGAGCGAATGAGCACAGGCAGACAGAGAGGCAGGCAGAGGCAGAGGGAGAGGGAGAAGCAGGCTCCCCGCCGAGCAAGGAGCCCGATGTGGGACTCGATCCGAGGACGCTGGGATCATGACCTGAGCCGAAGGCAGCTGCTTAACCAACTGAACCACCCAGGCGTCCCTCTCTCTGTGTTCTTTCAAAATTATTTTTTAAGAACCTAGATAAATGTCAGAAAGCAAGAAGGGATGGAAAAGTTTTCATTAACTTTGCCAGTTGCTAACTGGCATTGATTATTTGAGAAACAAGTTCAAGGTGAATGCTTTCACTGCGGAGTGCCCTGAACAAGTGAGCATTAATCCAAGAACCATTTGAAGCAAATGCCAACTCCTGGATAACATCAATAAATAAATCAATAAAATGCATTGTTCTACTATTCATGTATAAGACTTGATTACTTCACATTGTAGTAAACAAACAAAAACCTTAAATCGTAACTCCACAACCTAGAAACCAACACTAGAAACGTTTTGACGTATTCCTTCTTTCCGCTCAGTATTTTACATGCAAAAAGTCTGTCTCATTGAAGTCATGTTTATTCCATTGTGGGTGAATATTATACCATAAGCAGAACGATAACAGAATCTTCCCAAATTTCATTTTAGTGTCAGATGAAGCAAAAATACTTAAACATTCACCCATTTTTAATATATTAAACTATCACAGTGGGAAATACAAAGGTTTTGGTGCAATGCATGGTTTTCTTTGCTAAGAATGTTTTTTAAAAATAAATGTTTCCCTAGGAGAGGGCTTCTCAAACTTCAATGGGTATCAGAAACCCCCGGGGGGGGGGGCTTCCTGTTAAAACAAATTGCTGGGTCTCCCCCCCCACTCTTGGGGTTCCCATTGTCAGATCTGAACTCAGTCGGAGAATTTGCATTTCTCAAGGGACCCCAGGTGGTGCACACGCTGCTGATCAGGGACAATACTTTGATAAGCTCAAAGACAATAAAGTTCAAAATAAATTTACTGGGCTAAACATTATAAACCGTTTCTGAGCCTAATGGAAGTCTATAGAAAACGGACTAGAATACAGTGAGGGGAACATCATCTTTACCTAACCCTAAAGGAAAACAGATGTGAGAGAGCTTTAACTCTCAGAGGAGCATATTCGGCCTCAATCCTGGGGGTCCCATTCCTTTTTTATGTGATATCCTGTCTAAATCTACCAGTTTATGCCCTGGGAACTCCGTGCCTAGGATCCAGAGAGAGGTCCGTGGTTTTAGGGTTTCTGACATTTCCATAAAACGGGATTGGTCCGAGTGCCCTCCTTATGCCAGTCTGGTGAACCAGAGAGTCTCTGACCCCAGAATCGGCCCTATAATTCGGCTCGATTTATTCCAACATTTGTGTGTTTTCATTTCCTTTTTGCGCCTCTCTGTGTTGCGCGGGGCCGAGCGCAGGGCCTTGGAGACGGCGCGCGCTCAGAGCACCCGTTTCCCGGCGGGGAGCCACCGTGCGCCCCCTCCTGTCCCCGAGGGATCGCAGACCTCCCCGCGCCGGCTTGGGAGGTCAGGACGGAAACTAGGCCCCCGCCTCCCTCTCCGCCCCAGAGCAGTTAATGGTTCTTTGGGAAGCACAGGTCGATGCCACCGAGTAGAGTCCCGATTTCGGTTTTAGCCCCGAAGTCAACAAGACATTCCGCACCTCCCACGACCCCTTTTTTCCATCCCTCTCCCCCCTCCCCCGCGTTTGCGAACTTGGCGTTGTTCAGGGCTCCCTTTCAGCCCGGCTGGCCTTCTCGGGGTCCCGAGCACGAGGTGTGACCGTGGTGGCCGTGGGTGGCCGCAGCCAGGGGACCCGCCCCCGCGCTCCGGGCACTTGACTTCCCAGTCTTCTGTCCCGGAGCCTGTGATGGCCCCACGACGACCCGGCTGGCTCTTCCTGTGCTGGGGGTGGGCTCCAGCGAGAGGCCGCACCTACCGTGGGGACACTCCCCGAGGCCCCCAGTGGTTCACCCCAGCTCTTTAGGCTGGCACCAGGCAAGTAGTCGTGGCCGAGTGGTTAAGGCGATGGACTTGAAATCCATTGGGGTCTCCCCGCGCAGGTTCGAATCCTGCCGACTACGATTTTACCAGGAACCGATCCACGTTCCGGAAATCCAGATCCTTCCCCAACACCATATCCTCCACCTGCACCTGCCCATACGTCCAGAGCCCGCCAGCGACAGGCTCCAGACGAGGTGCGGGGAGTTCACCCGATGCCTCAGCCCGCAGGCTCCAGCCCTGAGCTCTGCAAGCGCGCTGGCACTCCCCTGAAGCACGCCCCGCAGAGCGAGATTAGGATTCATGAAAAGCAGTGACCCTAACAGGTAATTTTATGGAACACTTTGCGCCAAGAAGATAGGAGGTAAGCGGGAGCGCTGTGATAGTTTATTTCCATTTAACCCATGAGGAAATAGCCCAATGCTGCACAAGGAGACGTGTTGACTGAGGACCGAGGTTCTCCTGAGTTCCTTAGGAGACACTCCTGAAATTGTCAAGCTGTTGGCAGACTCAGGGTAGATATGTTACAATCCCCAAATAATAGCAGGTCCTATTTTTGTCAAGCTCTTACTACACACCACCATTCCAAATACTTTACACGTGTCATTCTTTATAGACCTTTACAACAGATCTATTTTGCAGACTACAAGGTCCACAGAGATCCAGCCATAAATGACTGAGGACTGATTTGAGAGAAAGGGAAGAGCTATTTCGGCCCCAGAGTTGGAGAGAAAGCAGAATAAAGCCCCATATGTTGGAAGGGAGTGAGATTTTGAAAACTCTACAAAGCCTCAATCCACATATTTCTTAGAAAGAATTAATGCTTCAATTCTGCATAGAGATCCCAGAGCGGATTCTTTTGTCCCCACTACCTACCTCCTATATCGCTTTCAGGAGATTAAAGTGTTTCTGAGGACTTGACAAATGATTGGAAGAAACAAATAGTAGATTAAGAGGCTTATGAGTTCTTGTCCAGAAGGAAGAAAGATGGGAGCAAACTTACCAGTGATGAGGAAGAGATGGCAAGAATGAGGCAGTGGGGAAAAAGGCGACCATAAACAGGAAATCACAGGATATTTCCTTGTAAAGTTACATGCTTTTGAAGATAAAGAAATAATTCCTTAGGGAGCCACTGAAGAAATCACCTTATTCCAAGCGGAAGAATCATACTGGAAACAGCATTCTCTAGAATAATATTCAAAGGTGTGAGGAAGTGGGAAAAACACCTATAAGATACTTGGGAAATATAATATAAGTCTAAGACTTTATATCCAGCTCAGATGTATTTTATGTCAAAGAAGGTGTATTTACCACAGAAAGTATTAGGCAGCATTTAAAAGGAGTAGATTCACATAGAACTATATGGAGGAATCTAAAAAAAAATTGTGAAAATTTCAGGAGCATTATGAGATATCTAGCAAAATATCACATGGAATATAAAATTAAATACACAAAAATATTGACATCTGCCTTGCAGAAAGAAATTCCAGTAAAAAGGTAAACATTAGATACTTTTTTTATGTTAGCTACTTTTTTAAAAAAGATCTTATTTGCTTGAGAGAGAAAGAGAGAATACAAGCGGGGGCTTCGGGGCAGAGGGAGAAGCGGACTGCCCCCTAAGCAGGGAGCCCAATGACATGGGGACATGGGGCTCCATCCCAGGACCCTAAGATCATGATTCTTAACTGACTGAACCACCCAGCACCCTATGTTAGATACTTTTAAAGTTAACTTTGTGGGAGAGATTAGAGGGAGATCATTATGGAGGTAAAAAAAAAATCAATCAATTAAAATTATTGTTTTTACAGATACTAATTTACATCTGGATAGTCTAAAAATCTGATGGGTGTTTAAAAATCACTGTAATCTTTGGGACATAATAAAAGAATATATATATATATCATTAGAATGACAGAAATTTCTAAATGTTGATAGTCTAGGGATATCAATGCTTGTGAACTGATGATTGAAACTATGGAGTTATTTTGGAAACAAAGCTGGCACCATTTAATTAAGAGAAAGATAAACGTACCACGTGATCCAACTTTTCTTTCTGTCTTGTGCTATATATCCCACAGGTCTATAGGAAGATACTCATCTATGTAGTGGTGTTTGCCTCTGTGGAACTTTTAATCAATCTCTTTGTTCTAAGACTTGGTGAGTTGATCAAACTCGGTGGATGCACCCACTGAATTACTAAACAGTGAGAAGAAGTTACAAATTAAATGTAAAAACTGTGTGTGCCCCACTGGACTGCTCATATAAAATAATAAAACACATGCAAACAGAACTACATATTACACAAGAAAACATTCAAAAGGAAGTTAAATAGTCAGGGGTGGGAGGTGACGGGGAAGTTACATAGTAAACAGTAGAATACTTGCTACTGGAGTTAGAAGGCATAGAATGTTCTATTGTGAAAGGGAAATATCAATCGATCAAATAAAACAAAAAGCTGTATATGGACCAATGATGGTAACGTGCTTTGAAGTGGGGAATATAATTTATTCAAATGCCTGCTCTGAATTCCAAAAACAGATCGCAGCTCTTAACATTATGTGGACCCTGTCGATGACCTCCAGCCAGGCTACCAGGAACATCCCTGTGGTTGAGCAGGCTGGACTTGTGATCCACTGCGGTGAGAACACACACTAGAGGAATCACGAGGTGTCCATGGAGAAGGATGTTAGAAAAAACCTATTTCAGGATTCTGTTGGGTGTTTTGGGTGAGGGTCCAAAGTAGCCGGGTTCTGATCTAGATTAGAAACTGTCAGAAAGTAGGAGCAAGTCTACGACTGAGTATCTCAACTGACCTTGTTTATAAGGAGGTAGACTAGAGTGAAGGTAAAGCCATGATTGGTAAGGAGTAGCAGTCTTTTGTTTTAGGCAGAGGGAGGTCTGGTATTTTGTGGGTGGCCACAGTGACCTTGGTTTGGCTTAGCTTAGACAGAGTTGTGATGTCACCTGTTGGTCTCACTTTCCCATGGTCTCAGAGGAACCATGTCTGATGTTGATATTCGGAGAATAACACAGCATGGCTTGAATGCCAGACCCGCTTCTGGATGCTATAAGTTGCTTTCTTCCCCTTTCTTCCTTCCCCTATGGCAATGCTTCTGTTGTATGAAATTCTTGTTTACTTCTTAATTCCAAAATTGAAATTCAACATATTGAAGTTCTTTTGGGATAGAAATGAGGAATATGGATTTTGAGCAAGGTCTTTGAGCTCCATCTCACAGTAGATGTGGGTAACGAGGGACATTAAAACAATCTCAAATAGGGCCTTGTGCGTGGTGTGAGATGAACAGACTTTGAGAGGATCAAAGATAACTGGCATGATTAATTCTACTTAAGGACAACTCTTATACCAGAAATCCCTGTACCAGGCCTGTCCCCTGACCTGGTAGGAGGGCCTATTTAGTCTGTAGACAATAAAGTGATCTATTCATAAAATGTCCTAGGAAACAGACATTACAAGGGTATCATTGTAGATGGCAATACTCTTGATGGGAGAGCATTACAAGAGCCTGATCACACTTGAAAACTTGATCAGCAATATACAATGAGTGATTGATATCAACGGGGCAAACTACATCTCTACTTCCTCTGGATATATACTCATCTACTTCATTCATGCCTTCCTTCTTCTTAAATTAGGCTGGGTCTTCTCGTGCTTAATCAGAAAAAACAGAAAGGAAAAGAATCTTCACAATCCTTCCTCCCCTCTTCTGTAATAATCAGACTAGTCCATATGGCTATGGGTTTTAATCAAGCATAGTGACCAGTTTTTGGTGTAGAGAAAATATCTACTGACCATATCTTCTTTAAATGTTCTGGTTTGGGGATGTCTGGGTGGCTCAACCAGTTAAGTGTCTGCCTTTGGCTCAGGTCATGATCCCAGAGTCCTGGGATCGAATCCCAAGCATTCAGCTCCTTGTTCGGCGAAGGAGCCTGCTGATTCCCCTGCTTGTGCTCTCTTTCTCTCTCTGACAAATAAATAAAATCTTTTAAAAAATTAAAATAAATGTTCTGATTTTGAGTCGTGTACAATTTTCTGATAACAAAATGTGTGCAATAAAGTCAGGGTTTTACCATTGCAGAGTTGACACATTTTCTGCATTTTTTAACATCTTAATTTAATTTTATTTTTTTCATGTTCCAAGATTCATTGTTTATGCACCACACCCAGTGTCCCATGCGATATGTGCCCTCCTTCATACATTTTCTGCATTTTTTGTCTGTAAAAGAAAACATACACATCTAGGACTATAAAAGAGAATAAAGCAAACTTCTGTTTTGACCAGATGAAAAGCAATCTCTACACAGGAATGAGGAGTGAAAGAGCAGATTGCACATACTCTGGAAGTCAAAGGAGCATGATGATGTTAGGAGTTACTTGAACACTTAGGAAATCAGGGCCAGGGTCCCCAACAAGAAAGCAACAAATTCAGGACAGCTAAGACAAAACTGCACTAGCATCCTGCTTTACAACTTAGATGAGGCCACAAGAGCATTCTGTCTAGCAACCTTTGCAGAGGTGAGTCTTGCAAAACATCCTGAAACCACAACAATGAACTCTGATACATGGGTCACTATCACGAGTTGAGCAGTTAGTCTCCACAGGTCAGCCCCAAAGACCATCAATACCTGAGCACTAACTGGAGAGGCAGACAGGTGCATGATCCAAGCCCTGACTGGGACACCTTAGCAGCCAGTCCACAGGGGACCCACACTCAGGGTGCTCAAGAGAGTTCTGCAAAAGAGCTTATAAAAAAACCCTAGATTCAAACCCCAAAATGGCAGCCCTCTCAGGTCCCCTCCCTCTCTGGGAGCTTTGTACTATGGCTCAATACACTGTCCTCCACTCTCCATCTCCATCTGGTCTACCTCTTCACTCCTTGAAGCAGCGCAACCAAGAACAGTGGGCACTCGGGGAACAAAAATCATGTAACAGTTAAGACCCTAATCAGTATTTCCCCAGTGCGGTGCTTGCAAAAACTCCAGAGGTGCACAGTATTCTACAGTTAGTGACACACTGTGTGAGAGAAAACCACAGATCTCTGGTTTGGGACAATGGAGTGTGTCCACATGGAGTAGCAGGAACTGTACACAGCTCATTGATTATGAAGGAGAATCTGGATATGAAAGTTTGACTAAACAGTTTACACAAAGGGGCAACAGGAAAAGAAGCCGACAGTGAACAAGCCCAGCATACGGAGAGAGAATCTGCAGTGGCCACACTTGGAGTTAGTGACACGTGTTGGCTGTAGGGAGAATAAGAAGCTCACACACATGTGGAATCATAATGAGACCATTTGTTTGGAAGGAATCTTCCAGCCCTTAGAGAAATGTCTGCAAATTTTTAAGCCAGGAGAAGAACAGACTCACTTCATCTAAAACATGTACTATACTAGAGTTTTTAAAAAATTGAAGACCTATGCAAAATAGTACAGGAGCAAATGAAAATAGGGAACTTCTGTAAATAATGTAATTAGCAAAGAAACAGGAGTTGTTACTCATTTTTTACGACAAAGAGGGATTTATTTTATTTTTTATGAACATATAACGTATTATTTGCTTCAGGGGTACAGGTCTGTGAGTCATCAGGCTTACACAATTCACAGCGCTCACCATAGCACAGACCCTCCCCTGTGTCCATCCCCCAGTCACCCCAGCCCTCTTACCCCCCTCCCCTCCAGCAACCCTCAGTTTGTTTCCTGGGATCAAGAGTCTTTTATAGTTTGTCTCCCTCTCTGGTTTCCTCTTGTGTCATTTTCACCCCCCTTCGCCTATGATCCTTTGTCTTGTTTCTCAATTTCCTCATATCAGTGAGATCATATGATAATTGTCTTTCTCTGATTGACTGATTTCGCTTAGGATAACACCCTCTAGTTCCAACCATGTCGTTGCAAATAGCAAGATGTCATTTTTGATGGCTGCATAGTATTCCATTGTATATATGTACCACATCTTCTTTATCCATTCATCTGTTGAAGGACATCTGGGCTCTTTCCATAGTTTGGCTATTGTGGACATTGCTGCTATGAACATTGGGGTGCAGGTGTCCTTTCAGATCCCTACATTTGTATCTTTAGGGCAAATACCCAGTAGAACAATTGGCTGGGTCATAGGGTAGCTCTATTCTCAGCTTTTCAAGAGATGTCCATACTGTTTTCCAGAGTGGCTGCGCCAGCTTGCATTCCCACCAACGGTGTAGGAGGGGTCCGAGAAAGAGGGCTGTTTAGTATTCTTCCGGCGGCACAATGACCAGAGGAACATTGCAATGAAAATATTATTATGGGTTTACTCTAAATTTTTTACTTTAAAATATCTTAAATCTATAGATATTTTTAAGTGCAGTAGTGTGTCTAATACGCCGATGTACGTAGAATCACCCAACTTAAGATTTCCCACATTTGGTTTGTGTGTGTGCATGTGGAATGTCTGTCCATAGGTTATGTATATAAACTGGGCTCAGCGGCTATCGGGAGCAAAGAGGGGGCAGAAATTACAGCTAGGCACCACGATAGAAGAGAAATTTGCTGTTCATTGTCTGTATATTCTCCAATACCATTAGAATTACTTATTTTCCATGTCTGAAATATCTAAAACATTCATTCTAACGTGCACAGAAAATGAATGTCCTATAAGTGGATTGTTGCTTTTTATTAGCGTTGACTTACTAGTCACAGCACAGTGCGGGGCATTTGCCATTTTCCTCCTGTATTTACTTTTGATGTTTCTTTTCTTCTTGTAAAATAAACTCCATTAGGCCAGGATAAAATTTATTCCTTTTTCCTCACCCAGATGCAGAGCCCTCAGGACTTGCAGAAACTCATAGGAGACACCAGGGACAAAATTGACTTTGGTCATTTAGGTGAACAGTTCTTTCCCAGGAAAAAAGAAAAATGGGACCAAAACACAAGGCAGGTTCCACCGAGACTTGAACTCGGATCGCTGGATTCAGAGTCCAGAGTGCTAACCATTACACCATGGAACCCCACACCAGGTGGCTGTTGGCATAATCATCTATGATGAGTTTCAGAAACTCTACTGAAAGCACTTAATTGAATTTATGAGTCAGAATTCTTAGTTCATGTCCACCCACGACAGTGGACAGAACGGGGAGATTTTATTTTACTTTTAGCTTATCTTCTGCCACCTACATGAACCCATAAAGCCCCCCACCCCCAACTCAGGCACTGAGTGGTCCTAATCCTGCTTTCCTCATTAAGAAAGAGAGTGAGCACTTGTTATACGTAGCATTACTGGACTGAACGTCTTATATTCATTGTATGATTTAATGCTCAAACAGTGGGTGAAGATACCGTGAGTCCCTATATAAACAGGGGAATAAGCTTGGAAATTTCTTATCTGTGATCCGCAATTCTGCCCAATTTCAGCCATGTATTTTTCTCCACGCACTATATCTAACTATATCTAATATATCAGATATATTGCTTCGAGGAAAACAAACTTTAATGTGTCCCTGTCTGGCACATTCACAGAAGGAAACACGGGAGAGGAGCTGCATTGCGAGGAACCAAGCAAGTGCGCTGGCAGAGGGAGGGGAACTCCTGCCACGTGTCGCGGTGGGTAAGGAGCGAGCGGGAGGTGCTGCGATTCACCATCTAGACCCCTGGTCAGACTCGCCTTCCTCGCGAGGAAGGTGCCCAGGGAAGGCTGCCAAATTGTACCCCAAACGTTTCCCTCCCCAGCGCGTCCCAGGACTGCAAGGATGAGTTCCAAGGGCAGCAGTCTGCCCCTGCAAAGCCGCAGGGTGACTCCCTACCCGTGCTCAGGACTGGGTCCTGCGGAATCAGTAACCTGATATCAGGGTCTCGCACCCCTCTGCGCTGGCCACTACGAGGAAGGCGGCCACAAAGTGTCCCCCAAGAACTGGCCAGAACCAGATCACAAAGGTGGTCCGCCTCTCTTTTCAGTGGTCTCAGTGATAAAACAAACAAACAAACAAAACACAAGGAACTTGCAAAAAAAAAAAAAACCAAAGCCAACCAAACAAACAAAACACCCAAAACCAAAAAACACAAGGAATTTGCAAAAGTCAACTCAAGGCAAAACATGAATCCCATGCAAAGCCTTTACAGGGCCCGGACCTTGTTCCAGAACCTTGATTCTGCTCAACCACACAGCTGCCTGTGATCTCCGGTGAGGGAAGAAGTTGTTATCCCATAATCCACCAGAGCAACTGCAAAAACGTTGCCACAAAACATAATTTTAAAGGGACTGCAGAACCAGAGCTTGCAAAATCCCGAGCTGAGACCTTTCTCTCCTACTTCAGTAAATAAGCCATTATCATCTCAGGCTTGCAGATAGCTGGTGTGCCCTGAAAAGTCACTTCTCTGGGGCTACATATGTATATATCTGGAAAGCAGGAATAAGGAATTGGATAAATAAGAAATTACAGCTGAAACAGAAAAAAAAACTGATTTAAACAGAGAAATATATATTTTAAAGTTCTTATTGGAGAAAAAAAGTCATTAGGTTAGTGCCTGCTACACAATCATTTAACTAGTTTTATTGAATTCCTAGGGAAGGTTGGGTGCCGTGCCAAGTCCTAGACACTGTAAAAGTAAACAAGACAAAGGCATAATCCTGTCCTCATGGAGATCAGCATCGGCCAGGAAGGAAGCTCCCTAAACACCAACACGAAACATAGCTCACGCAGGGATAGGTAGGACCAAGTGCTTGTAACTGGCCGTCTAATGGCACAGTAAGATGCAAAGCTAAAAAAGCAAATAAAATCAGGAAATCTTGGCTTACACAAGAATGGATAATGCTAGTCTGCAGAGAGAAAATGGAAAATACGAGTTCAGCATATGATCCTGATTATAAAAGGGGGAGCGGTGGGATGCCTGGGCAGCTCAGTCAGTTAAATGCCTGCCTTCCATTTCAGGTCATGATCCCAGGATTCTTGGCCAGGAGTCTGGCTTGTGCTCCTCCTGGCTTGTGCTCTCTCTCAAATAAATAAATAAAATCTTAAAAAAAAAAAATGGAGTGGTTTATCTTAGGCGGCAACAAGATGGTAAAATGTAAATGGGAAGAGTTGACCTCCATAATGGACTTAGAATTAGGGCTCCAACAGCCTCCTTGCTACTTAGTTGTACTGGCTGCTCCAGCACTGGGCTGTGAATGGGGCAGACCAACAAGGGGACAGTCAGTGAGCACAAGATGGAAGCAAACGTGCTTCCATCTTTAATATATTGGTGAGCACTGGTTATCCTGGAGGAAAGAGGCATTGAGTCCACCTAGAGAAGCTGCTTGGACTAGTCAAAAAGAATTTGTTGGATCTCATGACCATCGAGAGGCAAACCATTCCAGGGAATTCACTAAATTATTGAAGCCAGTGCCCCAGACTAAAGCTTCCCTGCATTTGGGTTCTTCCTTTATACCATGTAGCCTAATTGTAACCATTGAATGAAATTCCTCAAGAAAGATCAAAGATAAAGCAGCTAAGGAAACAACCTCTTTAAGTTCAGGCTGCATGACTCACTAAGCTGAACACTGCACATGAGCCATGCTTGAAGCTGAGATTCTAGTCCAACCGGTTCTGATCTTCTGTCTCCTACCCAGTTAGACAAATCTAGGTCAGGCCCTGGGGGTAGAACCAGGCTCATTTTTAAATGGAGGAAGATCTGAAATTCTACTGCAACTTTTCAACATTAATTTTGAGTTTCCCATGAGAACAATTGTTTTTGAATTACATTGTCTTCATTCTTTTTGAGGAAGGAAACATGTAGAAGTGTTTCTAAGTAACAATACTTCTCTTAAGTCTCAATAGATCTGCTACAGCTTGTGGAAATCAAACACATTTTTGTCTAGGGTTTTCTTGTAGTAATTGTCCAACACCTCATAGCTCCAAATCATAGCTGTTATCTAAACCATGCTTTATCCAGAATTTCTTGCTTCTGGAAGACTAAGAAATGGAGGAAAAAGTTCCAGGTAGTGACGGAAGTAAAAAGAGACACAGAAAAGACCACAACCATGGTGACACTTTCACACAATATACCTCTCTGAAAAACTAATAGGAAACATAAATGGAAAAATAGTCGTAAGGCATAATAATGCCATCCATAGACACACAGAGAGAACAGTGCACATACTGACTTCGGGACTCAAACCTCTTCCAGACACAGATGAAGTGATCTCAAATTTGACATTTTACCAGGCCACAAGGCAAGGCTCCAAAAACATAACAGGGTTGGATACATGCTATCATTTCATAGCAATAAAATTATGCCATAAATCAAAACATGAAAATGAAAATCTATCTTTTTTTTTTTACAAAATTAATATATATGCTTCTAAATAATTTATGGTTCAAGGAGAGGTTGCAATTGAAATTAAGAACGGTTCTTGAAATAAATGAGAAAAATAGTACATATCCGTACTATACCCATACTGTGCAGCTGGAAGTGTACTTAGAGGGACACCCTTATGTACATATATAAATAAAATAAATGCCAAAGAGTAATGATCTAAGCATTCATTACATGAAATTAGGAATTAACCACATTTTGTTTAGCCACCCATCCATGGATGGACACTTGGGTCGTTTCTACCTTTTGGCTGTTGTGAATAATGCTGCCGTCAACACGAATGCACAAACACCTGTTTGAGGGGCCCCCGGGTGGCTCAGTCATTGGGCGTCTGCCTCTAGCTTAGGCCTTGATCCTGGGGTCCTGAGATCAAGACCTGCATCGGGCTCTCCCACTCCTCCTGCTTGTGTTCCTTGTGTCACTGTATTTCTATCTGTCAAATAAATAAATAAAATCTTAAAAGAAACCCAAAACCCCAAATATCTGTTTGAAACAATGCTTTTAATTCTTCGGGGTATATACACAGAACTGGAATTGCTGGGTCCTATGGCAATTCTATTTTTAATTTTTTTCCAGCCTCATTGAGACATAATTGACATCTAGCATTGTGTGAGTTTAAGGTACACGATACAATAATTTGAAATACATATATATTGCGAAGTGATCGCCATAGTAAGTTTAGTTACCACATCCATATCACATAGTTTCAGTTTTGTGTGTGTGCGTGGTCTCTTTCAGAAATGCAATGTGATTTAACATTCAAAACTCAATCCACAAAAATACACCTTTTTAATGTATAACATTAATAAGTAAAAGAATAATTATGTGATAATCAAAATACACGTGTAGAAATTATTTGGTAAAATACAGTTTCCAAGGGTGTCTGGGTGGCTCAGTCAGTTAAGCATCCGCCTTTGGCTCAGGTCATCCTGGGATCAAGCCCAGTGGGGAGCTGCTCAGCTCCCATGCTTTATCCAGAATTTCTTGCTTCTGGAAGACTAAGAAATGGAGAAAAAAATTCCAGGTAGTGACGGAAGTAAAAAGAGACACAGAAAAAACCACAATCATAGTGGGACATTTTCACCCAATATACCTCTCTGAAAAACTAATAGGAAACATAAATGGAAAAATAGCCATGAGACAAAATAATGCCATCCATAGACACACAGAGAGAGCCTGCTTCTCCTTCTCCTCCCTGCTCATGCTCTATGTCTCTCTCTCTCTCAAATAAATAAATAAAATCTTTTTAAAAAATACAGTTTCTATTCATATTTTTAACTTAAAAAGACTTCTGTTCTCTAGGTATTTATCCATAGGATACAAAAATAGTGATTCCAAGGGGCACATGCACACCAATGTTTACAGCAGCAATGTCCACAATAGCCAACTAGGGAAAGAGCCCAGATGTCCACTGAAGGATGCATGGCCAAAGATTAGGTATGTGCCTATAATGGAATATTACTCAGCCATCAAAAAAGAACAAAATCTTGCCATTTACAACAATGTGGATGGAACTGGAGGGTATTATGCTAAGTGAAATAAGTCAGTCAGAGAAAGACAAATACCATATGATCTCACTCCTCTGTGGAATTCAAGAAACAAAACAGATGAACATAGGGGAAGGGAAGGAAAAATAAAATAAGAGGAAAACAGAGAGGAAGACAAGCCATAAGAGACTCTTAACTCTAGGAAACAAACATGGTTGCTGGGGAAGGGTGCAGGGGGGATGGGGTAACTGGGGGATGGGCCCTAAGGAGGACATGTGAAATAACGAGAACTGGGTGTTATATGCAACTGATGAATCGCTGGACTAATAATATGTAACATGTTAATTAAATTGAATTTAAATAAAAAATTAAAACGAAACACTTGTTTTCTAATAGTTACAGATTCACAGCAAGTTGCAAAAATAGCAGAGTGGTTCCATGTACCCTTCACCCACTTCTCTGGTGGGTTACTTCTTGCATAAGCCAAGTACAATATCAAAAGCAGGAAATGAATGTTGGCTCAATGTTTGTGTATAATTCTATCTCAAGTGAAAGAAGCTAATCCCCAAAGGTTACCCACCAGGCAGGTTCATGTAACCAGTACACAGAACCTCACGGCAACAGTCTCCCACCGCCTCCCCTTAGAGTCGTGCCCACACCCTCTGCCCATCATCCCTAAACGTCTGGCAACTGCTCATTTGTTCTAAGCTCTATAATTGCGTCATTCTGATAAGCTCATGTAATTAGAATATACAGTATGTGACCCACGAGATGGACTTCCTCCTCTCAGCATTAGTGCCCTTGATGCGCTTCCAGACTGTTGATTCATCATCAGTGTCCTCCTGTTTCTTGCCGGCTAGAGCTCCCGACAACCATCTGCTGCTGTCTGTGTCCTCACTCACCTTCTGAAGGACATTTGGGTTGCGTTCAGTCTGGGTTCTTACCAGTAAGGCTGCTATGAACGATCACATACAGGCTTTTGCGTCAGCATAAGTTCACATTTTGCTGGACATGAGGAGTGCAGCCCATGACTCATATAGTATTTTCATGTTTTATTTTGTAAGAAACGGCCAAACTATTTTCCAGAAAGGCTGTGCCATTTTCCATTCCCACCCATAGAACAATTGTATTCAATTTCAAGAACAGTCTCAGAAAAGGCCAAACTGTAGGGACAGGAAACACAGGTGGCCATCAGCTGTTGCGCGTGGGGTTGGGAAGTGGCTATGAAAGGTAACACAGGTTTAGGACTGACAAAACTGTTCTGCGTCCTGATTATGGCAGTCGGTTACACGAAAATATGCATCTTCTTTCAAAAAGTCAATTTTACTCTACCATTAACTTCTAAATTAAAATAAAAATAGCTTTCATCTTGTGGCAGAAATACCCTCTACAGTTTATCTGAGGGACATTTTCACCAAATTGTCCGTTTTCAAAATAGCTTACTTCGAGCAGGGTTTTGGGGAGAGAAAACTCAGAGACATCCTTTAATTTTGCACAATGCTGGGCACAGCTCTATTCCTTCTTGAGGACAGGATTGTACTCACTCCGTTTTTTTTCTGGGAAACACAGGGAAGCCCAGGGGAGACAGGGTTTTGCTGGATCTAAGAACAAGATACAAGCCCCCTTCCCCCTATACCGCTGTGATAGGATCAGGCTGCGGAGAGAGCTGAAGGGGACCTCTCAAACTGGGTAAAAGCTCTGACACCGTAGTCGGCAGGATTCGAACCTGCGCGGGGAGACCCCAATGGATTTCTAGTCCATCGCCTTAACCACTCGGCCACGACTACAAGTGCAGCTGGGGGTTCCCAGAAGTACTGAAGGCAATGTGGGCTAGGTAGCGGCAAGATTCTGGGGCGGACAGAAGTGTGTTCAGTGAGATGGACAAAGACCTGCAGGTTCAGCGAAGCCCTGGGGAGGAGGTTGAACGCCCCGGGTGGCCCCCGACATTTAGGAGCAAGAGGAGGAGGGTGCTCCCTACAAGCATCTTCATTCCAACAAAGTTGAGGTCGATTCATAAACTACCGCCTGCTTCCCTTGCGGGGAACCTGGGAGAGTGTTGGGTGCTGGAGTCTCCAAAACTGGGAGCAAATTTACTCTGGCCCCCGAGGGGTGGGGGGCGGGGTTAGAGTAAGCACAGTTTTAGGCCTGGAAGGGAGCAACCTTCTTCCAGGACTTGAAGGTCAGGGTCCTCTGGATGACACTCCGAGAGAGATACGTTGCAGGGAAGGAGGGAAGGAGATACTGTCCCTGATTTGTGTCCCCGGTGAAGGGAGAGCAGCAATTTGCTGAGAACCGCTTTGGGCCCCCTCCCTTCTCGGTGTCCCCAAGCTCCAAGGCTAACACCCCGAGTATTCATCTCATTGCACTTGGAAAAGTGCTTGCCAAATACCAATGTGTTTTCACTTTCCATACGGGTTAGAAGAAACCAGTAGGTACAGACGGTCCAGAAGCTTCATTCCCCCTGAGTTCCTAGCTGTCCATTTTCTTTCAGGTGTCACCAGCTTGGCACGTTTCCTGTTCTCCTTTTACATTTGTAACTCAGCTTCCTTCTGCAGAATTTCCAGAGGCTCTACAGGAACGATTCAGAACAAAATGGTTGAGTGTGGATGCTGGAGAGCTAAGTCCTCATTTCATGCCCAGCAAAGTGTGAACGGGCAAGAGGTGAGAGCTGATGGATATGATGCCTCTTGAGGAAACTGCTTGGATTTAGTACATTATATTTAGCCAGAAGTAACAAAGTGTCCTTTAAATAGAGCTCTATTCAATTCAGATATCACTGGGAATGGGCAGGGAGGGGCTAGATCTCATTAAAGATAAAATATTTTCCTTTTATTTATGTACGGAAAAGATAAATCACACCATCACTTATGAACAGAAGGAATGTGTTCGCGGAAAAGTAAGGATGTCTCCCTGGCAATCTTTGGAAAATTCCCCACTCTTTGCTTTAAAAGATTGTATAATGTTTTAAATCTTTATTTTCTGCCTCTCTCCATTGGAATATTGGGGGCATATTTGTCTTGAGCTCTCCTAAAACATTTTTTTAGGTTGCAACTTTTTGATATTAACATAATAACCGCATAAGAGCTCATCAAAGTATGCATGCAAAATAATTCTTAAGGTCCAATTAAATGTCAGCAGGTTAGAGACAGAGAAGACTCCAGGAATTCTGCAAAGCTCTAACTGGCATCCACTAGTCAGGAAACAAACTCGAGAGCCATGTAATTGTGAAGGGTACTGAGAAAGACAGTTGATCAAAGCAAGGGCTATTGAGGAACATTCAGCATCAAAGTCCTGGAGTCCACAAGTGGAGAATTCATTTTTCTTGTGCCGAGTGAAATAGATGTTTCTCCTTCGTGACGAGAAGAATCTTGGGTAATGAGGACTGTCTCTTACTGGGACTGAGAGGGCTGGAGAAAACAACCCACACTCCTACCTCCCGGAAACTAGCAACTGCAGCCCTTGGGTGCATCTTCTTTTTCTCTCCTCCCTCCCCCGCCCCCCTATTTTGAGTGCAAAAAAAAGGGGGGGAAGATGGTTGAAATCACACAAAACATAAATTGTGCCAATATCTTCCAGACAAAAACCATCAGGAATGCAGAAGAGGTTGAACAGTTTGGTACTCCTGGGTGCATCTCAGTAAGAGAGTCTAATCTTGTGTTATGTGATTTGGGGGGTTTAAAGAATCAGGGCTTCTCTGGACGGGATGCTGTGTGGAAGGAGGGAGTCATTCTAGGATTGGATAGCTTAATAAACCCTATCCCGAAGGAAAGAAGACCAGAGCAATGCTAAAACTAGGATTGGTGGAGAAGCTGTCATCCCTCATATCGGACAAGATGAGGAGACACTGGGTCATTTTCGTGGCTTAACAATATTGGTGTCTCTGGGTCTGTTCTGTGTGTGTTTCACGTTGGTGTTCGTGTTCAGACAGGATGGCAGTGTGATCTTATTTCCATCTTAATCCATAGACGGTCACTGAAGGGCCTGGTCTGACATCTGCCTTCTGTGAAATTGCTTATGTTAAGCAAAAGAACATCAAGGTCTTACTGAGAATACCAGGTCAGCTCCTACGTGGCGGAAGCTGCTTTTCTCTGTCTCAATTTTGTATCTTACTCATTTAATTGCATATTATATCATCAACACTTTTTTTTTCCAGGCACTTCTCAAATGTCATTTTAGTGGCTTTCTAATGTTCCCTTATTCAGATGAAGTGGGAATTAAGAAACAGTTCCCCCTGCTGGACTTCTATGTTATTTGTGCTCTGCTAGTACCCATTTTTTAAATACTGTAATTGCTTTGTGCACAAAACGTTTTTCTGTAGTTAGGATTAATTCGATAAGACAATGTTTTGCAAAATGAATTACTGATTTGACTGTTTTCAAGCTCCAAATGAGCCTAATTCCCCGTGTGTGTGTCATGCTAAGGTTGCAGGAACAAAGAACTTGTGAGAATATGAAGAAGGAAATATTATACCTGTGGCCAGGAGGAAGACAGAAGCCGGTGACGTTTAATTGCAAAGGAGGGCGTTTTGCCTGCAAGGGCTTGAGGAAATGTTTCCCTTGCAAACTGAACATGTGACGGACCTCCTTGCTTGTGCTCCCTCAGAGGGACTTCTGTTTTCAGCCATTAAAAGGGAGCAGGCTCGGCACCCTGCCCCTCGGAACCGCAGGCTCGCTAAGCCCAGAAGCAACGCTATTTACAAAACGGCTCAGCTTTGCCTGGTACTTACCCGTTTCTACTTGTCCTTTCAGCTTCGTGAGAGACCGAAGGTCGCTGGGTCCGGCTCTGGAAAATTCGTTCTCTGGGATGGTGTCCTCGGGGCCAGGGGCGGGGGCCCGAGGTCGGGGCGGAGCAACCCAGTTGAACGCCACCTAAGGAGTCCCCGCTGCGAATTCCTCCAAGTCCCCCGTGAAGGTAACGCAGGTGAGTGCCCTTCAGGCCGGCTCCTCCCCCACCAGCTTTTGCAAGCCCGGGGCTGCCTGAGGCGCCGCTGGGTTCCAGCCCGCCCTTCTGCGGTTCCCTGGGCTTAGAGCTGAACCCACACGTCCTCGAAGATCAGTGGCTGGAGAATGGACTAGGGTCGAGGAAGCTCGAATCTCACCGTCCTCCACCGGCTCTGGATTTACTAGGGGTTCGTTCTTTAACCCAAGAGCCCTTGGATAAGCCATGAAATTCTTTCTTGCAAAACTAAATGTGTGCAGACGCTCCCCACACCAGCCACCTGTCACACTCACTAGCATCTCACGTTCGCCCACGTGGACAGCGGCTCGCCTGCCCAGCACTTTCATCAAGAGTTAACATTCTGGAAGAGCGACGATGGCGCGGGGGTGGGGGTGCTCAGTCGCTTAAGCATCCAACTCTTGATTTTGGCTCATGATCTCCTGGTTTTGAGGTCATGATCTCAGGATTGGGGGATCCAGCCCTCATGGAGCCCAGGCGGCATGGAGCCTGCTTAAGAATATCTCTCCCTGTCTCCCTCTCCAACTCCTCCCCCCCCCAAATGAGTTAACATTCGGTGGAAGGGGCCTGTAGGGCGGTTAAAGAATTAGAAATTCTTTGGGGTTTGCCTGCAGAGGTCCCAATCCTGCTGACTGGTTGTTAAAGGGCAAGCCAAGGAGACATTTAGGTAGTTTAATCAAAGATGTTTATTTAGAGAGAACAATCAATTATCTAGGAAAGTTAATACATGATCTGCTGTCAGGAAGGTCTTTGAATAAAAGTGTAGCAAATAGTATCCATATGACCAATGGCATCAGCCCTTGGATAAGCTCAGATTGGAGAGGATGGATACTGATTGCTGATAATGTCTACAAGAACAGAGGTGCCTAGAAAGTGTGTGTATACCAAGATGAGGGGGGGGGGAAACTTCACTCTTAAAGATGTCCATCATCATTCAGTCAATTATCATACAGTCTGGAAACAGCAACCCAATTTTCTGAGCCACCAAAAAAGAATATCCTTTCCTGTGAACGAGGATGACTAGGGATGTAGGCTGGTCCAGACCCAGCACCTTCCTCAGTGTGAAGGGTATTATCAGAGACACAGAGGTGGGCCAACAGGCACAATTTAGAGGCTCAGGAATCAGAAGAGAGGGGATTGTTGGAAAAAAGCAAACGATGCTTTCACACAAAGTCTATGGTCTGAGAGATCTGGGTTCTCAGGAAACCAAAGCAGTTAACCCAGTTAATTGGACAGCATAGTTTAGAAGATGTGGGGACAGAGCATCACAGCAGTGTGGATAGATAAATGATACACCAAACTTTGGATTCACATGCTCTGTACTGGGAGAGACTACACAGTATTTGAGAACGTAGCTGCATCATTAGAGGAGCCACGATGTAGAAATGGCCTCGAGGACTGTAGAATAAAAGTAATGTTTACATATCATCTCTGCATCAAATTCTTTATTGGAAAACATGTTCTCAGATGAGTTTTTAATATTAGTGAGATAAGAGGGAATAAGGTACAGAGGAAGATTTCATTCCAAGGACACTAATTTGGTGGTTTGTTACAGATACAGTAACAAGTGCTTGAAATAATTAGCTACTCTGTAGTCTAAGGCATCTTATGTTTTGCTAAGGACCCCTTTCAAGTGAACTTTTTAAAATTGCAGGCATAAATTAATGAGAAATACATTTTACCCCTGTCGGCCCCAGACGACTTCCTTTCATTTGAAAGCTTTCGAATCCTCCGAAAACAATATGTGGACGTAATTATTTCAGTTAAGTAGTCTATAGTGTCCTTAGTTATTTCTGTGGATTGCCAGATCTGATCTGCCCCTCTGACTTGCGTTTTGTGAGGATCTCAGATACTTCGTTGGAAGGAAGGAAGGAAAGAAGGGAGGGAGGAAGGGAGGAAGACTTCCATCTGGTAAGCAGATACCTCTGCGTAGACATGACATCCAGGATATAGGACGAAGCCGCGCTCGCCTCCGGCTCCGGGGCTCTGGGGCTGCGAGAACTTCTCACCTAGCTCAGCCTTCAGCTCCGGTGAACACGCGTCTTTTCTGCGCTGCAGGTTTGCAAACCGTGGGCGGAGTCCCTCCCTCGGTGACCGCACCTGCCACCTGGCCCTCTCTCTCCACAGGACCTTGACCGATGGCCGCTAAAGGAGCCTGGTGGCCGGAGCGCACGGTCCCACAGAAGAGAGGTCGCAAAGAAAATTCCTGAGCTGGGAAACCTGGAGTATTTCCAAAGATGCTTGGACGCATCCAAAAATCCGTGGGTCGCAGAGTCGTCGTTTGCTCTGAGCAAAGCACACAAGGAAGCCTCCTTTCCAACAACAGTACAGGTGGGAACGGGAAGGGCCTCCCTTCCGCGAGGGAGAACCCCCTTCCCGAGCCGGAGTGGAGGGAGGGGGACCCGGCGACGTGTTAGGAACGTCTTCCAAGGCCGCTTACTGGGAGCTCCCCCAGATTCCATTTTCCCGAGGCCACGGCCCCCAGCGTGCCGGTGCATTGGCCGGATGCAATGAGATATGTGTGTGTGTTGTTTTTGTAAGAGATACGGTTTTTGATCCTTCATCAAACTCTTCCTTATCTGGCAGAGACAAATGACAATGGTCGCTGGAAGGATCAGAAACTCCCTGCGTCGGGTATTGTGTGTCCCTTGCATTGCCTTGTTTTGTGTTTCTTGAACTTTCACGGTGACCGGAGCAGACTAAATTTCCAGAAATGTATTACAGTGAGAGCCAAATACATAATCAACGACCTTAGGGCCCCAGCGCGACTGGTGCTCTCCAGAGGCTCTGTGGCGCAATGGATAGCGCATTGGACTTCTAGCGCCGGTAGAGAGAGATTCAAAGGTTGCGGGTTCGAGTCCCGCCAGAGTCGCAAGCGTTTTGCCATCAAGTGGATTCCCTCCCAACAGTCAGATTTCTCCCTTCGGTATATTTCGACTTCATAAACAATTCCACCTGTGTCTAGAGGGGGTCAATGACCAAATGGAGAGAAGTGGACGCGCGCAGCGAAGGTGAAGAATGGAGATAAACACTAGTACTTATTTCTTCGTCATGAAAAGCAATTCCCAGCTCGCTATTTTCCTGGTCTCGGCTGGAGGTCCGCAGTCAGGCGTTCCACACTGCGCCTGCAAGAATCCCGCAGCGGCCGCTTGAAACTCCCCGGGTCTTCCCGCAGGTGCGGCTCAGCCTGAGTCTTCCCGACCCTCCGCGCGCCGCCCCGCGAGCGCTCACGGCCGGTGCGGAGGTTTCAGCTCCGGGTTAACTAAAGTTTAATTTGCTATTAAATGAATGGTGGATGAGATCAGTAAAGATTATCCCCCCTTAACTGCAGAGATGGGGACAGAGACAAAAAAATAAGTCTTCTTGCCATCCTAGAGCACTGCTTCCTTAATTCTCTCCACTGGTGCCTAGTTTCAAGTATCCTTTCAGAAAGTCTGTATGTATATATGCGTTCGCCGTAAGGGAAAGAAACGGAAGGACGACAGACCCACGGTAGTTCCAGCAGCGCCTGCATCTGGCACTGTTCCCTAAAGGGAGAATTGCTTGACCTTTGCATGCTGAGCATGGGTTTATGAATCTTCCAATAAAGCCTCTTTCTTGAACCCTATCATGTGGTACAGTGGGGGTTCTCCTCCTCAACTGGTACCACAATTTGGCAATGATGCACCCCTTCCCTGTGATCAGTTAGTGCAATGACTAACCTTCCATAGAATATCGCCCACTACACACTCCTCCTACCGTACACATCACATGTCCAGCAGGTCAGGCAACGGGACCCCTATTTATCCCTGCACAGATTTCTCAGGAAATCACAATGTCTTACTATAGCTGCAATGCCACTTTTGTCTAGTATTAAATTTACATACATGTGCATGATTTCTGAATTCTCTATGCCATTGCATATCTTGTTTATCCCTGCACCAATGCATGTTCTTACTTAGGTGAGTTTTCTAGTAAGTCTTGATACCTAGTATGGTAAAACCACTATCTTTTTCTTCTTCGAAATTCTCCTGACTGGTGCAATCCCAGACTCACCTTATCTGATTACCTTCCCTCCAGGATCACAATCCTGCACTACCTGTTTCCTAAAGTCTGTTTTCTAATGGTTATTTCATACACTTTTTTTTCCTGGTTTTCTGGTTTTCTAATTTTTGTATAGCCAGAGGACAACTCCCCTAGCTGCTAATTCTTGATGGGTGGAAGTAGAATTTTCATTAACAAAAATAATGGGCCACAGAGAAAACCAATTATTTTCAACATTCCATAGTAATTTTGTTAGATTTTTAGATTATCTGATCTATCCGTAGGTCTGTTTAAGTACCCTCTTAATCAAATGATTGATGTCTTTTTATCTACATATCCTACTACCCGTATCACTTTTCTTCACAGGGAATCATTTTAATGTATTAAGTGTCTACATTTTTATTATATTAAAACATGACATGTGTTCTTCCAGAATATGTTATAATATTTTGTGCACATCCTTTTCATATTACAGAAATTATACTTTGTATACGTAGCTTTCTACTTCGGACTTTTTCTATAACCGTCATTATCTTATTTATGTCATTTAAATGCTGATCAATACCAATGCATCTACCATGATTTATCTTTTTTATTGCTTCCAAGAAGGTGTCCTCTTAGTTCCTGACACTACAATAACTCTGCCCGAACACCTCATACACATCCCTTTATGGATTTGGACATATCCCGGGAGGCACAGAGGTTAGAGGACCTGTTATGCCTGTGTATTGATCGGACTGATTGTGCCAGATTGCTCTCTCGGACGGATGCAGCCTTTTCAACAATACTGAGTAGCCACAAAAACCTGTCTGGGGCATTAATACGCCTAGTAGTCTGGGTTGTAAAGTGGTGCCCGATTGAGTTTGAGTCTCTTGTACAATCATTGACTCTGAGCTCTTCCTGGTTCCAAGGTTGTTAATTCTTTCCTGTGAACTGTTAGCCTTGACTGCCTGCTCCCTAATTGCATCTGCTGCTTTTAATTGAAGGTTTACAGGCCATTCTCGTGCATGGATACCTTATCAGTCTCAAATAATTGCCCTGTGATTTAGTGATATCATTTTTCTTTTCAGACGTGATGGGAATACCAGAGGCTACTTTGCTCTTGTTCAACTATTAACATCAAGATGGGACAACTTCTTAGATCAGCCCAGGAACAGGACATGTGACAGAAACTAGACCTAAAGCCACTGCCTCGATGCACAGCTCGAAATTCACCTTTCTTTCCTTTTCTTTCTTTTCTTCTTTCTTTCCTAGAGAGAGAGGAAATCCACCTTTCTGTCATCATGTCTCTGTGTGTGTCCTTACCACCTCTATTACCTTTTTTATGCAAGAACATTGGCTCTCTGTACTCACGAATTACTACAGAAGATCCATCCAGAAGGTCTCGAGCTAAGCTCTGCGCACTGACTGCCAGCTGTCTTCCCCTGCACGGCCCCTGGTGTAAGTTCTCCACTTGACAGATGGAGAGCCCTTCCAGGGTTCATGTGTGAAAGAGCGGGGGAAATAATGCAGGGGATGGGAAAAGCTCTTTCCTCAAGTTGCTTTTCAGTCCAATTTCTCTCACTGGAATGAAATCCGATTTTGACCAGTCTAGGTTAGTGTGTGTAGATAAACTCCATTCCACACACCACCATGGGGCAAATATGGCCACTTTTTTGGCTTTGCCAAGCAGTTAGACTGACAAAAGAAGGCTTGGGGTTTCTCTGTAGGAAGGGGGCCTTGACTCTAGGTGGTAGCAGGGGAAGAAGGAGAATCGGAAAGCCAGATATCAGGGAGAATCGGGACTCAGATGATCCTTAGGAACCTGTGGGGGAGAGGTCGACTCTGTCATTCTCTAGGTTGGAAGTGTCGCCCTCAGCCCTGCAATAGGCACACAGAGCTGCTAGTGGACCCAGGACTTCTGACTCAAAGCTTTCAAGCAGCTGCAGATGGGTCGGTGGCTAGACAAGGGCAAGCTGGGGCTCACAGGAATGCCCTCACAAGGCGGACATGGAAATGTGCCCGCACATCCTGGGGCCTAAAGCAGTCACAGAGAGGACAGCTGCAAGAAATCTGGTCTGTCACACGGAGAGGAAAAATGGCTTGGCTTCATTCTGGGGAGTTGGCCCCATTAATGCCACAGTTCTGGGCCCTAACTTTATCTTACACCACTTTCGTGCACACTGTTGGAAGCTGAAATGATGAGGGAAAGTGAGGATGGACAGAAGGGGTTGGTGATACTTTCCCGCAGGAGAGGGTGAGGTAACTGCATCGGAGTCCACTGTGAGATTGCTCGGCTTCCGCGCCAGGAGAGCAACACACAGTTCGCACTTCTGTGGCAGAAAATAGGAAAAAAAAATAGGATTCTCTTGGAGAAGAGCAGCACCTTGCAGAATGTAGTGGGAAACCACAAAGGGGCAAAGGATGTCTTCCCAAGAAGCTCCGTCAGCATCTCCTCAGTTTGGACAGGGCACGGGGTGATACCCTGCATTTGCAGAATCCCAGTCAAAACCTTACCTACTCTCATCCTGAGAGCATCCGTTCTACTTCGGAGCAATGCAAATTCATTTAAAATGAAATAAGCTAAAATTATGCATTTGGAAGCCAAGAGGGGCTCTGGTCACCTGGTCACCAGGGAAGGACACTAAAACTGACTCTTGTCTTAGATGTAAACAAAGACTTTGATGAAGGAAGGCTTATAAGTTTGAACTCTGATAACTAAAAGATTAATAATAATAAAGAGGACCAGCAGAGTATTAAATCTACACAGATTTGAAAAAGGCACCACAAATGTCTAACATATTTCAGTGACCTCTCTCTTGGCAACAAAGGAGCTTCTCTGGAAGGATAGAGAAAGTCTGTGAGAAGAAGAAATAGAGCTGGAGAAAATGGTTTTGCCTAAAAAGGATTTAATAAGAAAAAGTTTTGAAATGGCTTTGCCCAATTCTATCTGCAATAGCGGACTGTTACTGATTTTTAAAAATCCACAAAGATATCCATAAAGTGGTTACCTTGGGGTCTATTTGCTGGCCCATCATCCCTAGACCAAGGGGCCAAAACACTCCAAAAAATAAATCCTTCAGTTTCCTATACAAAGTGAAATAGCCCACGTTTTAAAAAGAAATAAATATTAAAAACAAATAAATACACACATTATTTATAATCATCAAACTTGCTAAGAGACCAGAATCTAAGTTTTCCAACTACTAAAAAGAAATGATGATAATTATGTAACATGACAAATGTACTAATTTATCACTATAATAGCAACCGTATTATACTTTATATATTTACATATATATAAAGGTATCAAATATTTTTTTTAAATATTTTATTTATTTATTTGACAGACAGAGATCACACGTAGGCAGAGAGGCAGGCAGAGAGAGAGAGAGGGAAGCAGGCTCTGCAGGGAGGCTGACATGGGGCTCGGTCCCAGGACTCTGGGATCATGATGTGAGCAGAGGCAGAGGCTTAACCCACTGAGCCACCCAGACGCCCCTAAAGGTATCAAATCTTTAAAAACTTTTGATGAGCATCTACTCCATGCTAGCCTCTAACTTACATTTTAAATACATAGTAACTGAAATTTACTAGAGCAAAAGAAATATAGTCACTGCTTACAATTCTGACTTGACTTTCAATTGTACCACTTTTGTGTTTGGAGACATGATAGTACATTTCATACAAAATTATAGTGAGATAATTGAATGAAGTTCTAACTGACAAGAAGCAGACCGACCCTGGGTTGGCTCTGGTGTGTAGCAGTGTGATTGTGTGTGAAGGAATGCAAATATTCATGGTAGATCCCATCTTAATAAATAAACAAATGACTAAATAAATAATCACTGATAAACTTGTTAAAAAAAACAAGAAAATATAAAACGTTATTGTAGATGGGACTTGGTGAAACAAATCACTAGATACATTTCCTAGCACATGTCATTGACACTGCTTCCAAGGTTCTCAGCATATTTATTTATTTATTTAAAGATTTATTTATTTGAGAGAGAGAGAGAGAGAGAGCATGAACAGGGGAAGAGGGAGAGGGAGAAGCAGACTCCCCACTGAGCAGGGAGCGGGAGACGGAGCTCCATCCCAGGACCCAGGGATCATGACCCGAGCTGAAGACAGAGGCCAGGCTGAACCCACTGAACCATGCAGGCGCCCCATCAGCATCTTTATTTTAAAAATGCATATTTTGTAAACAGCCAATAACTGAATCTTCTTTTTCCAATCTAAGAATTTCTTGATTTCAGGGTGGGATTTCAACATGAGGAGGTATTTCAGAGGATGCTGTAGAAATATTGCTGGTGCCTGTCGAATATGAGACTGTGTTCCGTGTACATCTCTTGGGATACTTAGCTGTGATATCCTGTAAGAAGGCGGAGATAGGGACTGGAGGCAACATTCTCAGATTCATGATATTTAATCACTGATTTGTAGGTAGGAAGTCGATGGACTCCCAGGGGAGTTTATCTCACTGTTATTTTTTTTTTAAGTTTTTTTCTTATTTATTTGAGAGAGAGAGAGCATGAGAGGAGAGAGGTCAGTGGGAGAAGGAGACTCCCTGAGCAGGGAGTCTGATGTGGGACTCAATCCTGGGACTCCAGGATCATGACCTGAAGGCAGTTGCTTAACCAACTGAGCCACCCAGGTGCCCCTATCTCATTGTTATTAAGGCCAAAACCAATACTTCAGGCTAAGGGAATTTAAGAATTTCTGAAAGTTTGGCAAACTTATGTTTGATATCTTCATTTATTCTTCCTGTCTTACCTGAAGAACAAAGATGATGTGGGCAATGGAGAATTTGCGTAGGCGTTAATATTCTACAAAGCTCTTTGGTAGCGATTCTGGATAATAGAGTGCACATCGCTAAAGAAGCAATTCAGACTTCATCAGGTAGGACAGATGAGTCAAACGACACTTTTACTATGGCTAAAATTGTGGCTTTCCAACAAGGTGCTCCTGAAAATTGCTTTAATATTCATTTTATACACATTTAATATGCACAAACATTTTTTTGTTTTTTTTTCACAAACACGTTTTTATATACACTGTTTTTGTAAACATTTTTATATCTGTTTTTGGTACAATGGAATAAAGTTAATTTTAGAATGTGTAAAGAAAGGGATCTTGGGATGCCTGGGGGGCTCAGTCAGTTGGGCATCTGCCTTTGGCTCAGGTCATGATCCCAGGGTGCTAGTATTGAGCCCCACATCAGGCTCCCTGCTCCTCTGCTGCTCTCCTTGCTTGTGCTCTCTCTCGCTCTCTGTGTCAAATAAATAAAACCTTAAAAAGAGAGAGAGAGAGAGATGCCTAGGTGGCTAGGTTGGTTAAGCATCTGTCTTTGGCTCAGGTCATGATCCCAGGGTGCTGGAATTGAGTCCCACATTGGGCTCCTTGCTCGACAGGGAGCCTGCTGCTCTCCCTGCTTGTGCTCTCTCTCTCTGACAAATAAATTAAAAAAAAATAGAAAAAAGAGAGAGAGAAAGAAAGGTGTCTTGAGGCTTGACTCTCATGTCTTCATAGTTTTGAGAGGATCACAGTGTAGGCAGGTCAGATAAACGTCAAAGACATCCTTGGCTTTGCCTTTAATAATTTCTTTCCTATCCTCATTTGAGGTTGTAGTCAACTCATCTGTGGAATAGTAGTAAGACTATAGCTCCAGCTAATGTACTAAGTTAATCAGTGCTAACAGAATGGAAGATAGAGAGATCCCTTCTTGTAGTATAACAAATCACTTGTGGAGTGGAGTTAAGATTATCCTGTGAGTAGAAACATATCATCCAACACCGAGGGTGTTGGCAAATCTCCAGGTCCTCTGTTTTACATCATAAAGTATACTATCAAAAAATAATAATAAAATATAGTATTGTTGTCCCTGATCCACCATCACTTTATAGGTAATTTTATACCTATCTTTATGTTTGAACATGAATATGTTTTCTATTAGCTGAGAAATAAAAGATCATTGAAATGTATTTTACTAATATATTTTACTTTATTGTTATGAATTGAATTGTGCTCCATCCTCTAAATTCATATGTTGAAGTCCTAATCCCCTGTACCTCAGAATGTGACCTTATTTGGAAATATGGTCATTGCAGCTGTAGTTAATTAGGTTAAGATCAGGTCATTAGGATGACCCCTACCTAATACAACCCATGTCTGTTTGAAAAGAGGAAATTTGGACACGGAGGCATATATGCATAGAGGGAAGATGATATAAAGAGATAGAAATAAGTATGTGAACATGAAGATGGCCCAGGAGGGAAGTCTAGAACAGATCTTTCCCTCACAGCCCACAGAAGGAACCAACCCTGCCAATATCTTAATTTTGGAAGCCTCCAGAACTGTGAAATAAATTTCTGTTTTTAAGCCACCCAGTTTGTTTTGTTAAAGCAACCTTGGCAAACTAATACATTTATACATAATTAACCCAGGAAGATAGCTCTCTTGAATTTTATCTTTTTTTAAGCCTAAACTTGATAAATAATTCTCACAATATTTCTGAGTTAAAGTCTGAAAAATGATAAAGCAAACCTAATTATTCTATTATTCATCCTTTTTATAAAGTGGAAGAACATATCTTTGTGTTATTTGGAGGCCATTCTAGAAAATCTACAGAATTTGGGCATAAAAGATATCTTCACAGTTTTTACTATTCTGATTTAAGGCCTATGCTTGGGAAAATCAGGTCAAGATGAACTGTCATGAGAGACAAAATATGAACACAAGTCATAATTCTGTAAAACCAAGGCATGCAAAAACCACAGCAATAATAACAGTGATCATTCGAAACTTAAAGATAAGTAAATTTTCTCAAATTATTTAAAAATATACCAACACTACAAAGAGGTAACAGAATGTTTTGACAATCATAAAAGACCTTTGGTTAACATGGCACAAATAACTCGGTAATTTTGCAGAAAAAAATTCTAATTTTGCTGTTTTGCACATATTTTCATACCAGGATTCGCATCTTCTTTTCGTATAAACAAATCATTTGAAAATGACTATCTCAGATTTTTTAAAACATCATGTGTACTGTTTTTAAAATGCATCTTACTCTATCCCTGTATGTATGTATTTAAATAAACACAAATACGGAATCAGATGTATCTGCAGACATTGCCAAGTGTCCTCGGAGGGTGGGACGCGATGCGAAATCACTCAGGGTTGAGAACCACTGCTCTAACCCTTCTGCCTCTCATGTGCCTCTCGACGATCTCGTGGTACAGAGTAGATCACATCCAAACTCTTCACTCCGCAGCCCACGCCCTCAGGGTGGCAGAGCGATGTGACGGGGAAAAGGTGTGCGAGGAGGGGACGCCGAAGGTCGGTAGGAAAAGAACAAAAGATCTGGCGAGGACACGGGAGAGGGGGGGACCCGCAGGAGAGGGGCGGAAGAACGCTCAAAACACCTACCACTTGCTCTCACACAACAGTTAAAGCTGGAAATAGGAACTTGGAACCCTCACCTCATCTATATTTTAAGACCTACACTTTAATACTGACATATTACTATCATTCCATGTAGATATTTATAAACATCATAAATATCAAAAGGAAGAAGGAAAGGAAAAGAAAGCAGGGAGGAAGGAAGGGCAGGCAAAGGAGAAACACATATGAACACCACCGGCTTGAGAAGGGTGAAGTGCGGAAAGTAATAGGGAGGAAGGACAGGTTTCGGGGCTGCTGCCTAAAAAGGAAGTTGTTATTTAATTCTAAAAAGTTTCAGAATTGAACGCGACGAGAATAAAATCACCAGCCTGTCAGAAGTGGGATTCGAACCCACGGCTCCGCCTGGAGACCAGAAGCCCCGAGCGCGGGAAGCGGACGCTTGAGTCTGGCGCCTTAGACCACTCGGCCATCCTGACACTACCGTGCGCAACGCGCTGAGCACTGGGGCTGTGATCTGCCTCCGGGGAGAGCCTGGCACGGCCGGGAGCCCCTGCGGCCGACTGCGCGCTCCGAGCGCGGCCCAGCGCGGGGGGGAGAAAGGGCGGGTTTGCAGGAAGCAGGAGGCAGACGCGGCGGCATAGGGGGAGGCGCGCAGAGCCGGGCGGTGAGGTTCGGGGCGCGCACAGCCCGCGAGGGGGCGGGGGAGAGGGGCTTACACGCCCCCTTTCCCAACCCGTCCAAAGTATTCGAACTGTCCGTCCAAGAAGCAGCAGCTGGAGGGCTGGTTTATTGTTTTAGGTTAAGTCAAGGTGACTACATGTTTCCCCCCGGTATAGGTTCGTCACAGTGTTTGTCATTGCTGAAATTCTGTGTGTAATTTACGTAATGAAATAACCCTTGCACATTATTTCGTGGTAGTTGGCATCGTGGGTACCGCACGAAGTCCCTGCGTTATTTCCTTCGCATTTGGTCAGAATTGCATTTGTCTTCATGACTAGAAACACCAATAAAGACCGATAGAATAATGACCGACGCAGGAGAAAGTAGTCCCGGGTTAGAGCGTGCGGGGGCAGGGGAGGGTGTAACAGCTCCGCAAGGAACAGGCGCTGCGGCCGCCTTTGGGGTGGGATTTTGTCCTCACGGTCTCTCTCTACAGGTGCTCAGAAAACGTTCCAAGAACCGGTAAATAATGAACCACAAGCCTATTTCCTCAACCGCCGGCCTTTCTTGTCTTGGAACTACTTGGAGCTCACGATGAAACCTGGAGGAGAAAGCCAGAGGCGGCCTTGCACTCCCCCCTCCCACCGTAGCCCTAAAGAACCCAGACATCCCATTTCTGAAACCACCGGGAAAATCCCCAAGGGACACCGGACGTAATTCCCGGGCTGTGTCAAGTTTATAACCTTCCTCTTCTGTCTCCATCTTCTTTCATTCTCTTGAAGTTGCTCCTCGATTACCACAACCGTTCCTAAAAGGGGTCGCCTCGTCCCGGTTTCCCCCACCGGTTGGTGAGGGAGCCTGCGCCTCGGCTCTTCAACCATCTGGGGAGTAAACAGTGTCTCCGAGGGTCCTTCTGCCCAAACCCGCGAATCCCCTTTGGCAACGACTGACTCTAGAAAGAATCTTCATTCTCCCCGCAGCCGTGCGCCTGCCCCGGCTGTTGAAAGAATGTACGGTGTGGCCGTTGCAGGATCTGCTCAAGGATTCGCTGACCCCGGTCACTGAGCCACACTTTTGGAGGATCCTTGAAGTTCCCGAAACCTTGGATCACTCCAGCTCTCCGTGGTAACGCACTGTTTATGGAATTTAGTTATTTATGGGATAAATTAACAGTCTCTGGCAGAGCCTGGGTAGCTCAGTCGGTAGAGCATCAGACTTTTAATCTGAGGGTCCAGGGTTCAAGTCCCTGTTCAGGCGTCAGATGTACCTTTTATTTCAGCCACAGGCGGAACAGGGACCCTACATGTGGCCCAGATGAACTCATTCTTTACAGACTTTCAGGCCTAGTCTAGCTTCATTTAATTATTCCTTCCAAGAAGGAACTAAACCAGTCCTAGATTTTGCAAGGGAATTGGGAATCCTGGGTGATGGGAAGAAAGATAACCAGGAAAAACTTGTCACTGGAATTGCTATGAATTCTGCCCTTTTAAAATTCCCTTGCATACTGTGGGGGTGACTCCCTGGAAGGTGGGGTGCCATTTGGCTAGATCCTACCAGAATAGAAACTGAAGGCAGTGATATCTGGGGCTCCCCAGCCCTTTGACCAGATGGTAGTATACAAGTCTTGCTCACTTTGCCAAACACAGTTGATCAACTAAAATCCAAACACATTTTGAGATTGTGTTAGCCATCCTTTTCATGTTTTCATTAAAAAGCTCCCCTCCTGGGGGGGCCTGGCTGGCTCTGTCAGTACAGCACAAGACTCGGGATCTGGGTGTTGTGAATTCAAGTCCCATTTTGGGTGTAGAGATTACCCAAAAATAAAACATTTTTTAAAAAGCGCTACTCTCTTTCTGGGATTTAATATTTTGTAAAAGCTTCTATGGCAACAAGGTTCTTTGTGTTTGTTCTCTGTCCAGTACTGTAGATTTTTTAAAGATTTTAAATGGGTTTTGGACAAAAAAGTCAAGGTTTTCACCTGGTGGGTACGATGTGTGCAAAGCAAGATTACATTTCCTTCATCATTGTTTCTCTCATCTCTACTATGTCATATATCCACAGGAGAAGAATACCAGGCCTATAAAGTTGTGGGGTGTCCCCCCACTGCCTTAAAGCAGACTGCAGAAATCCTCCAGCAGACAGGGCAGCAGAAGCCTCTGTAGATGTGCCTGCCATAGAAATGTCAAATAGCTCCTCAACAGAAACAGATATTAAAAGATCAAAAGTCTGCTGTTCTCCAGACCGAATTCTGGCCTGCCCTTGAGTCTTAATTCAGTCGGTAAAATGAGATCTCCCAGACAAGCTGAAGGAATCTACAGCTTCCACATCTCCCAAAAGTGTGGATCAATTACCTAGGGTCTCCCCCTGGGGCCAGAGCCCCTTCTCACTTAGCAGATCATTTAACCTCCACATTGTACATTTGCTGAACAGTGGGTTTATGCACACAACTGCATGGGAAATGAAAGAGAAAGGTCAAGCTCAAAAGAGCAGGTTCTGTATAGGAGTGTTTTCACTGGAGTCCATCAGTGATTGCAGAAAGTGGGTAGGTGGGCAGAGCAGAGAAGCCCTGGGACATCATTATTCTTACGGGGCACAAAGAGCAGTACATGAGGTTTCTTTATGAACTTGACAAGAGATGAGTCCAGTGACTGGAGTTCATTTAATTATTCAGGAAAGTGAAAGACAGGGAAAGAGAGGTAACGGTAAAAATTATAAGGCAGAGCATATGAGTCCATTGCCCCCTCTGGAGTTTTTCCTGCATTTTTATAATTGGGATTTTGCAGGTTCTCTTAAGCCAGGAAAAAAAAGGGAGGTGGCCCCTGCTTCAGAGGGCTTCTTCAGCTGGAAAAGACCATTTCCCTCAGAACCCACTTCTCACTTCTCAGTAGGTGCTTCCTCTGCTCATTCTCCCCTCCTTCCTTTTCTCTACCTCTCTCCAGCCCCTCTCCCTTTCCCCTCTTCTCTCTTCTTTGCTTCCCTCTGTTACCCCTCATCTACCACCTAAAGTCTCTAAAGGCAAAGCAGAATGGAAATAAAACACGTCATCCCCACTGCGCCCTTTGGCATTCTGTGGTGACTATCTGATTTGGAGGAGAATCACAAAGTTACTTTTGTTGTTATATGAGTAGATAGGTAAATGATCTAGGCTAGATCACTGGCGGGGGGGGGTGTTAAAATGCTATATAAATAGTTTAGATTTTATATTAAATACAATAAACATCTGAATATGTTAGTAACATAATCAGAATAACCAAGGACGGAGATCATGATTGAGATCACCTGGGAATTTTCAACACCTGTTGGAGGCTGGTTCCACCTCCGGACCTCCTAATTTACTTGGCATGGCGTGCCACCCTCCATCAGATATTTTAGAAGCTTCTAGGTGATTCTAACGTACAGCAGCATGCTGACATACACAGAGTTCTCCCAAGGGTGCTGGGTTCCTGCACCACCAACATCTCTCTGCTGGAGGAGAATGGGTGTTTGACAAAACACATGTAATCCCGAAACACTTAAAGTGTGAGAAATACCGGCTTACCACCCCTATCTCTGCTAATGCTTCCGTATCTACTCAGCTTGAAACCCTATCACCACTTCTGTAAAGGTTCACCTGTGTCAGAAAAAAGCGTCAGTCTTGGCGATGAACCACAGAAAAGTGCTGGGTGTCCTTTCGGCGAAGTGCGGGACACTGTCTAATAGGCATTGGGAAACTGGTTCCGAGTGTGCACCTTTAACTGAATTTCTATTTATTAAACTATTCCTGAGTTTTGTATGGTAAAAGCTGACTTGTAGATAATTGATAGCAATGCAAATGATATTTGTCCACAGCAATTCAAGCAAATCTTGCCCAACAACAAAAAAAGATAATTTCAAGTATTATTGTCCTACAGACTGCTGACCAGTTTCCCATTGGCTCATTTATTAATATCTTCCCAAGAGTCATGAGGTCGACAGTGATATCCTAAACGTACAGGTGAAGGGAGGGGACTGGGGGGCACAGCACCCTAACAGTCACCCCACTATAGAAGCAATGCAGTGTCCAGCGTCAAACACAGATGCCCTTAATCGGAGGTGCTTACGGTTTCCGCTACTCTTTCTTAAAAATATTTTGAGCCGTTTCATTCTCTTGGCAGCTCCACCGCAGAAGCTCGTCCGTTCCCGCCTCTTCAGCGCGGAGGCAACTCTGAATGGCTACTTCGTGGAGGCTTTTTTTTTTAAATTGATCTTTCCTGAAAGCGATTTCGATGGAGTGCTGCCTAGAGCTTCACCCCAGGCACGGAGAAATCGTGGAGCTGGAGAGTCTCTGCCGGGAGTTCAAGTGCCACGACTGACACACCTTTAACGGGACGGGTGCGAGACCCCCCCGAGTTTTCCTGTCGCTCCCGCCCCTTGTCCTGCTCCGGGTGGTCCCCGAGCGCCCGCCCTGGCTGCAGCGCCGCACGCTGCGCCCTGCATGCTCCCCAGCACCGCCCCCGGGTGCTCCCCAACACGCCCCTCACCCTCCCCACCCTCGGCCCCACGTTCGCCTCTCCTGCGCCTTCCCTGCGGGCAGAGGAGGTCCCGCCCCGCCCGGCTACTGCCCCCGACAGCCGGCCCCGCGGAAGGACGCCCCCCGCGCGCCGACCACCGGCACATCGCGGTTTCCCGCTCAACATCCTGCAGAGTTTCTGGGGCGCAGTTCGAGTCCCCGAGGATCCCCAGGATGTGGGAATCCGTCTTAAAACAAACGATGGAATCGGAGCGGGAGGACCTGGTTTCTTGGGAGCCGCCCCCGGGAAACTGGTTGTCCTAAAAGGGCAGAGGCAAAAAGCACGCCTGCTCTCTCCCCGTCGGGGAATCGAACCCCGGTCTCCCGCGTGACAGGCGGGGATACTCACCACTATACTAACGAGGAGGACGTATGAGATTCTTGCAAGTCTTGCTTGCAGAGGACTCACGCGTTCGGTCCTGACCCTTTTGTTCCTGTGCACGGAATTCCTGGGATGTTCACTTAACTCTATAGGAGTCATTTGTTACAAGATTCTATAAAACAGATTCAACGTGACTTCGAAAATCGAAAAACGACAGCCCACCAAAGACTAGACATTGCTGTACATAGTTTTATCACGCATAGCAAAGAAATATTCCTTAACAGCAAGAAATGCATTAAACATTTTTTTAAAAGCTCCCCCCCAACCCCCGCTCAAAATAACTTTCCTCCTTCTTCACTTCAAGTTTCTTTCTTATTTTAGATTTGCCTCAAGGGTCACCTTCCCCTGGGACGTTTTCACAGGCCATCATGAGTGAGATACACTTCCTCTGTTTCCCTTTGTCATGATAAGAGCTGCATATGTTACGTGTGAATTTCTACATGGAATACAGATTAAGACGTTACTCTTAAAATCTAAGTCTTAGATTTTGCAGAGTTGACATGAAATGAGTTCTTATTTTTGTAGAGCCTTTTAGTTGCAGAAATGCCACTGTTAGGAATATTCCTTAGTGAAATTCCAGCTCAGTTCCACAGGGGGCTTCATAGGAGATAGTCACTGTAGCAAATGGAGGTAGCAAAGAATTGGAGACATACTGAGTGTCCATTACAGATGAATGTGTGTACGGACAGAAGAACGGTGCGTTTCCTGTGGCCGCGGAACAGATCACTACAAAGTGGGTTGGCTTAAAGCCACAGAAATGTGTGATCTCTGGAGAGGAGCAGGCAGAGATGCAGACGTCAGGGGCCAGGCTGTCTCTGAAAGCTGTGGGAAAGATGCTTTCTTGGCTTCTTCCCAGCCCCTTGTGGCTCTGGGCCATCTTCCTGGCTCCTTGGCCTGTACCCATCCCAATCTCTGCCTCTGTCTCTGTGTGTCCTCTTTTATAAAGACACCAGCCACTGGATTTAGGGTCCACTGTAATCCAAGATGAACTCACTTTAATTTAACTAATTACATCTGTAAAAACCATTTTCCAAGTAAGGTCATATTCTGAGGTTCTGGGAAGGCACAAATTTCCAGGGGATGCTGTTTAACCCCCTACAATTAGGAATAACAGATAAACTGTTTATACATAAACTTAGTTGATTTCACCAAAGTATACACCAAGAGCTGGAAATACGCCGATTAAAGCTAGTTGTGGGTGAAAGGGAAGGGAGGTGGGAAGAAGAGTGTAAAGTGCTGTTATTGTTGCTGACTAAAAAGCAGAAGAGATTGTTTAAACAGGAGAACAAAGTTCTTAAATGACATAACAAGGGCCATAACTAATAGTTAAAAATAGAAACCCTCTAAAAATATTTAAAAATGAAAAATGACAAAATAGCTTATTTTTATGTTTTTTAAAAGATTTTTATTTACTTATTTGACAGAGATCACAATAGGCAGAGAGGCAGGCAGAGAGAGAGGAAGGGAAGCAGGCAGAGCCTGATGCGGGGCTCAATCCCAGGACCCTGAGATCATGACCTGAGCCGATGGCAGAGGTTTAACCCATTGAGCCACCCAGGCGCCCCCAAAATAGCCCATTTTCAAAAAAGACACTAAAGACCTGAATAAATGGAGAAGTATATAATTTTATGGATGGGGGACTTAATGTCCCAATGATATCTTTTCTCCCTAAATTTATCTATGCATTCAATGTAATTCCAACATAAACTCCAACAATTTTTTTCAAGAACTTGATAAAATTTCCAAGACCTTGTTGTAAATCATATGTAAGTATATAGGGCCTATGATATCTAGGGTGCTTTCACTAAAAATAAGAAGACTGCCAACAAGATTGCAGAACTTATTAGACACTCCAGGAATTAAAATATTACAATACAGGCACTGGCATTGAACCTCAAATTGGTTAAATAGGACAGGGAACTCAGAAGAGATACATGTGTTTATATAATTTGGAATATGGACAGTGGTGGCATGTCAGTGCAGAGGAGTCCAAGCTATTTAATAGATGGAGCTAGGGGAAAATATTGTGTTCCCATGGATGGAAATATGAAACTAGATAAAAATATACACTAGAAAAATCACTGATATAAATGTCAACACCAAAATTTAAAACTGTCAGTAACATATATATGAATCAATCAGGAACCTGTTTATACTGACCTAGGTAATGATGTGGATGATTTAATATAGTAAAGTGACTATGTTAATGATCAAAGAACTGATGTGATTGATGGGACAGAGACAATCTCCATGGAAAGCCACAAAAGGCTTAAAGACCAGGCTACCTGGGAGAACTTGGGACTGTAACATATGCGCCTTGAAGGCATTTGATGCTTTGAGGAGATATAGCCAAGGGCAAGTGGTGGTAAGAGCAAAGCCTGATTTCACTCTTGCTTCTCTCTTCTCATCTCCATCCAATGCCAAACACTTCTCATTTCCATCCAATGATTTAAACCCAACCAGAAGCCACCTGACCGAGCAAGTTGGGGAATGTGGCTTCCATGGTCCAGCTTCCTTATGTTACAGAGCATGAATGAGCACCGGACACAAATCAGTCTGAGCATAGACATGGGAGTGCTGCCCCTTTTGCTACTCATCATCCAATCTCAGCATTTTTCTAAAATGTAACTTACATTCAAAAAAGGAATGCTCTGACAATGGCGGCAGGGTAGTGGGCTGAGATGACATGAGGTAGCAGGAGATCAGCTAGATAGTTATCAAACCATTCCGAACCTACAAACACAACAGGAGATCGAAGAGAAGAGCAGTAATTCTAGAAACAGAAAATCGACCACTTTCTGAAAGGTAGGATGTGTGGAGAAGTGAATTCGAAGCGATGGGAAGATAGACCGTGGGGGAAGGGGCCGGCTTTCTGCAAGCAGCAGAGCAATGGAGTACAAAATCAGAACTTTTAGAAGTCTGCTCCACTGAGGGATGTCGCTCCAGAAGCTAAGTGGGGGTGGAGCCCTCGCTGGGACAGTGTGGTCTCGGGTTACATGGGGTCACAGAAGGATCGGGGGTGTCTCAGTGTAGCAGAGCTCGCAAGTATTAGAGTGGGGAAGCTGGTGGGAGACGGGGAGAGATGGAGCCGAGGGGTGGCTCTCAGCTGGGGTTACCTTAAACTGTGATCCATGGCACAGTCAGGCCACTGCTCTTTGAGCAGGGACACCAAAAGTGGCAGATCTGGGGAGACCCCCCTGGAAGAGCGGCAGGGATCTGCTGGGTTTGGAGACTCCAAATGGGGCATGTGCCAGAGACAGAAACCCTCGGTCACAAGCCAGGCGAGCCTGAATGCAGCTGGAAACCAGGGAAACGGGAGGGATTGAGCGCTTTTCTCCAAGGGCGCACTGAGGAGTGGGCCGAGCTCCCAGGAGGCCACCATTTTCATTCCCATCCTCCAGAGCTCTATGGAAAGAAAGCGTTCAGGGAACAAAAGCTCTGAGAGCAACCCAGAGGAGATTTCTTAGCCCGGCCCCTGGCAAGGGTGGCCCAATTCCGCCTCAGGCAAAGACACTTGAGAATCACTACAACAGGCCCCTTCCCCAGAAGATCAGCACGAAATCCAGCCAAGATCAAGCTCACTGATCAAGAAGAACAGTGGAATTCCAGAGGAGGGGAAAGCAAAGCATGGAATTCATGGCTTTCTCCCCATGATTCCTTAGTCTTGCAAAGTTAATTAATTTTTTTAATTTTATTTTTTTCTTATTCTAATTTTTAAACTTTGCCTCCTTCCTCTTTTAACGTTTTTTAACTAGTTTATCTTAACAATACCTTTCTAAAAAAATCTTTTTAAACCTTCATTATTATAGTCATATTTTATCCTTCATTGTGTCTAACTTTATTTTTTGTATACATATAGGGTTTTTTCTTCTAAAATTTTTTTGGGATGTAATTTCTTCTAATAGATCAAAATATACCCTAAATCTAGGACAGGGCTTTGTTCTAGTCTCCAGCCTGAGCAAATTCTCTCCACTTTCTTTCTCTTTTTCCAACCAACTTATCAATTCCTTAAAAAATTTTTTTTAAATTTTCATCTTTACAGTCATATTCTATCACTTCATCGTGTTTACCTTTATTTTTGTATATATTTAAGTTTTTCTTTAAAATTTTGGGAGGTAGTTTCTTCTAAGAGACCAAAATACACCCAAAATCAAGTGGGTGGCTCTGTTCTATTCACCAGTCTAATATATATATATATAATTTTATTTATATTTATATTATATTTATATTTAAATATATATTTATTTATTTATAATTTTATATAATTATAAGTTTAATTTTCTTAAACTTCTTTTTGCCCCTTCCTTCTCCCCGATTTGGGGTCTCTTATGATTTGGTTAGCATACATATTTCTGGGGTCATTGCCACCCTTATAGTATTTTATTCTCTCATTCATATATTATTTTGTTTTATTTTAAATATTTTATTTATTTATTTGACAGACAGAGATCACAGGCAGAGAGGCAGGCAGAGAGAAAGGAAGGGAAGCAGGTTCCCTGCTGAGCAGAGAGCCTGATGTGGGGCTCGATGTGGGGCTCGATCCCAGGACCCTGGGATCATGACCTGAGCCGAAAGCAGAGGCTTTAACGCACTGAGCCACCTGAGTGCCCCTTGTTCATATATTCTTATCTGGATAAAATGACAAGGCAGAAAAACTCATCACAGAAAAAAGAACAAGAGGCAGTACCAAAGGCTAGGGACCTAATCAATACAGACATTGGTAATCTCAGATCTAGAGTTCAAAATAACAATTCTCAAGGTGCTAGCTGGGCTCGAAAAAGACATGGAAAATATTAGAGAAACCCTGTCTGGAGAAATAAAAGCCCTTTCTGGAGAAATAAAAGAACTAAAATTTAACCAAGGGGAAATCAAAAAAGCTATTAATGAGGTGCAATAAAAATTGGAGGCTCTTACTGCTAGGATAAATGAGGCAGAAGAGAGAATTAGTGATAAGAAGACCAAATGATGGAGAATAAAGAAGCTGAGCAAAAGAGAGACAACTACTGGACCATGAGGGGAGAATTTGAGAGATAAGTGATACCATAAGATGAAACAATATTAGAATAATTGGGATTCCAGAAGAAGAAGAAAGAGATGGGGGGCAGAAGATATATTGGAGTGAATTATTGCAGAGAATTTCCCTAATATGGCAAAGGGAACTAGCATCAAAATCCAGGAGGCACAGAGAATCCCCCTCAAAATCAATAAAAATAGGTCCACACCCCTTCACCTACTAGTAAAACTTACAAGTCTTAGTGACAAAGAGAAAATCCTGAAAGCGGCTCGGGACAAGAAGTCTGTAATGTAATGTAATGTAATGGTAAAAATATTAGATTGGCAGCAGACTTATCCACAGAGACCTGGCAGGCCAGAAAGAATTGGCATGATATATTCAGAGCACTAAATAAGAAAAATACGCAGCCAAGAATACTATATCCAGCTAGGCTATCATTGAAAATAGAAGGAGAGATAAAAAGCTTCCAGGACAAACAAAAACTAAAAGAATTTGTAAACACGAAACCAGCCCTACAGGAAATATTGAAAGGGAGCAAAGAGAGAGCCTAAAAGTAGTAGATCAAAAAGGAAGAGAAACAATATACAGTAACAGTCACCTTACAGGCAATACAATGGCACTAAATTCATATCTTTCAATAGTTACTCTGAATGTAAATGGGCTAAATGCCCCAATCAAAAGATATAGGGTATCAGAATGGATAAAAAACCAAAACTCATCAATATGCTGTCTACAAGAAACTCATTTTAGACCCAAAGACACCTCCAGATTTAAAGTGAGGGGGTGGAAAACAATTTACCATGCTAATGGACATCAAAAGAAAGCAGGGGTGGCAATCCTTATATCAGGTAAATTAGATTTTAGGCCAAAGACTATAAAAGAGATGAGGAAGGACACTATATCATACTCAAAGGGTCTGTCCAACAAGACGATTGAACAATTTTAAATATCTATGCCCCTAACACGGGAGCAGACAACTATATAAACCAATTAATAACAAAATCAAAGAAACACATTGACAAGAATACAATAATAGTAGGGGACTTTAACACCCCCTCACTGAAAGGGACAGATCATCCAAGCAAAAGATCAACAAGGAATAAAGGCCTTAAATGACACACTAGACCAGATGGCCATCACAGATATGTTCAGAACATTCCATCCCAAAGCAACAGAATACACATTCTTCTCTGGAACATTCTCTAGAATAGATCACATCCTGGGTCACAAATTGGGTCTCAACTGGTACCAAAAGATTGGGATCATTCTCTGCATATTTTCAGACCACAAAGCTCTGAAGCTAAAACTCAACCATAAGAGGAAAGTTGGAAAAAACCCAAATATATGGAGTCTAAAGAGCATCCTGCTAAATAAAGAATGAGTCAACCAAGAAATTAAAGAAGAATTGAAAAGTTCATGGAAACAAATGATAATGAAAACACAATGGTTCAAAATCTGTGGGACACAGCAAAGGCAGTCCTGAGAGGAAAGTATATAGCCATACAAGCCCTTCTCAAGAAACAAGAAAGGTCTCAAATACACAATCTAACCCTACACCAAAAGGAGCTGGAGAAAGGACAGCAAAGGAAGCCTAAACCCAGCAGGAAAAGAAAAATAATAAAGATCAGAGCAGAAATCAATGAAATAGAAACAAACAAACACAAAAACCCACAGTAGAACAATCAATGAAACTAGGAGCTGGTTCTTTGCAAGAATTAATAAGATTGATACACCCCTGGCCAAACTTATCAAAAAGAAAAGAGAAAGGACCCAAATGAATAAAATCATGAATGAAAGAGAAGAGATCACAACCAACATGAAAGAAATACAAAAAATTATAAGAAATATTATGAGCAACTCTACGCCAGCAAATTTGACAATCTGGAAGAAATGGATGCATTCCTAGAGATGTATAAACTACCAAAACTGAACCAGGATGAAATAGAAGACCTGAACAGACCAATAACCAGTAAGGAGATTGAAGCAGTCATCAAAAATTTCCCAATAAACAAAAGCCCAGGGCCAGATGGCTTCCAAAACATTTAAAGAATTAACCCTATTCTCCTGAAACTGTTTCAAAAAATAGAAATGGAAGGAAAACGTCCAAACTCATTTTTTGAGGCCAGCATTACATTGATCCTAAAACCAGACAAAGACCCCATCAAAAAAGATAATTACAGACCAGTATCCTTGATGAACACAGATGCAAAAATTCTCACCAAAATACTAGCCAATAGGATCCAACAGTACATTAGAAAGATTATTCACCATGACAAGTGGGATTTATTCCAGGGCTGCAAGGTTTGTTCAATATGGGCAAATCAATCAATGTGATACAATACATTAATAAAAGAAAGAACAAGAACATATGATATTCTCAATAGATGCTGAAAAAGCATTTGACAAAGTACAGCATCCTTTCTTGATCAAAACTCCTCAAATCTGATCAAAACTGTAGGAATAAAGGGCACATAACTCAATATCATCAAAGCCATCTATGAAAAACCCACAGCGAATATCATTCCCAATGGAGAAAAAATGAGAGCTTTTCCGCTAAGTCAGGAACATGGTAGGAATGTCCATTATCACCACTGCTATTCAACATAATACTAGAAGTCCTAGCCTCAGCAATCAGACAACAAAGAGAAATTAAAGACATCCAAATCAGAAAATAAGAAGTCAAACTATCACTCTTTGCAGATGATATGATACTATATGTGAAAACCCAAAAGACTCCACTCCAAATCTGCGAGAACTTGTACAGGAATTCAGTAAAATGTCAGGATATAAAATCAGTGCACAGAAATCAGTTGCATTTCTTTACACCAACAACAAAACAGAAGAAAGAGAAATTAAGGAGTCGATCCCATTTACAATTGCACCAAAAACCATAAGATACCTAGGAATAAACCTAACCAAAGAGGCAAAGAATCTGTACTCAGAAAACTATAAGGTACTCAAGAAAGAAATTGAGGAAGACACAAAGAAACAGAAAAACATTCCATGCTCATGGATTGGAAGAACAAATATTGTGAAAATGTCTATGCTACCTAAAGCAATCTACATGTTTAATGCAATCTCTATCAAAATACCATCAGTGTTTTCCAAAGAAATGGAAAAAATAATCCTAAAATTTATATGGAACCAGAAAAGACCCCAAATAGCCAGAGGAATGTTGAAAAAGAAAGCCAAAGTTGGTGGCATCACAATTCCAGACTTCAAGTTCTATTACAAAGCTGTCATCATCAAGACAGTATGGTATTGGCACAAAAACAGACATATAGATCAATGGAACAGAATAGAGAGCCCAGAAATAGACCCTCAACTCTATGGTCAACTAATCTTTGACAAAGCAGGAAAGAATGTCCAATGGAAAAAAAACAGTCTCTTCAACAAGTGGTATTGGGAAAATTGGACAGCCACAGGCAGAAAATGAAACTGGGCCATTTCCTTACACCATACACAAAAATAGACTCAAAATGGATGAAAGATCTCAATGTGAGAAAGGAATCCATCAAAATCCTTGAGGGGAACACAGGGAGCAACCTCTTTGACTCAGCCGCAGCAACTTCTTCCTAGGAACATCGCCAAAGGCAAGGGAAGCAAGGGCAAAAATGAACTATTGGGACTTCATCAAGATCAAAAGCTTTTGCACAGCAAAGGAAACAGTCAACAAAACCAAAGACAACTGACAAAATGGGAGAAGATATTTGCAACGACATATCAGATAAAGGGCTAGTATCCAAAATCTATAAAGAACTTATCAAACTCAACACCCAAAGAACAAAGAATCCAATCAAGAAATGGGCAGAGGACATGAACAGACATTTCTGCAAAGAAGACATCCAGAAGGCCAACAGACACATGAAAAAGTGCTCCACATCGCTCAGCATCAGGGAAATACAAATCAAAACCAAGATGAGATACCACCTCACACCAGTCAGAATGGCTAAAATGAACAAGTCAGGAAATGACAGATGCTGGCGAGGATGCGGAGAAAGGGGAACCCTCCTACACTGTTGGTGGGAATGCAAGCTGGTGAAGTCACTCTGGAGAACAGTAAAGAGGTTTCTCAAAAAGTTGAAAATAGAGCTACCCTATGACCCAGCAATCACACTACTGGGTATTTACCCTAAAGATACAAATGTAGGGATCTGAAGGGGCATATGCACCTGAATGTTGATAGCAGCAATGTTCACAATAGCCAAACTATGGAAAGAACCTAGATGTCCATCAACAGATAAATGGATAGAGAAGAAGTGGTGTATATATATATATATATACAATGGAATACTATGCAGCCATCAAAAGAAATGAAATCTTGCTATTTGCAATGACGTGGATGGAACTAGAGGGTATTATGCTGAGTGAAATAAGTCAGTCAGAGAAAGAATTATCATCTGATCTCCATGATATGAGGAATTTGAGAAGCAGAGTGGGGGACTTGGGGGGTAGGGAAGGAAAAAATGAAACAAGATGGGATCAGGAGGGAAAAAAACCATAAGAGACTCTTAATCTCATAAAACAAACTGAGGGTTGTGGGGGGAGGAGGGTATGGAAAGGGTGGTTGGGTTATGGACATTGGGGAGGGTATGAGCTATGCTGAGTGTCGTGAAGTGTGTAAGTCTGATGATTCACAGACCTGTACCCTTGGGGCTAACAATACATTATATGTTAATTTTAAAAACTAAAAAAAAAAAAAAAAAGTGAGTGCTCTGTACACATGAAGAGATCCCCGAATGCTTCCAAAAAAGAAAAGCACAGTACCATCATTCCTTTGAAAAAAGGGGGGAAGTAGAAGGATCCAGCCCCCACATCTAATCACACTGGCCCCCGTTCACTGAGAACTGAAGCCAAGGAGATGACGAAGCTACTGCAGGAGATGGTGCCCAAAGCAGAAAGGGAGGGGGTAGAAATTACCTGGCGACGCTGTCCCTGTTGTGCTCTGATCTCCCACCACTGCATTTTATTCACTAACCTAAACTGCAGACAGGTGGGAAGTTGGTTTGGGAAACGCAGCCTGAGGAGTGGAGCCCTCTTAATATAAAGTAGTGCAGAAGGAGGGGGAGGAAAGATGACGATCGACAGACAAGGGGGGGCCACCTCATGAGAATGCACATTGGAACAGCAGAGGTTGGAAAGACTGGTGAAATACGACACAGAAATGCTACAAGGTTCCAGAAAGTTTGAAAGGTTTGTGTGTATGAAATGAAGTTTCTTTTAATCAAATTATTACTTAGAATGAAAACACAAGTTACACTGAGAAAGGTTAACTGCAATTCAAATAACTGAACTGAACTGCTAAAAACTGAAGAGAAAAAGAAAAAAATGTGTCAAGAATTCCCACATATGAAAAAGTCAAGCACATCAACCCAGTCAAATACATAAATAAACCAGAATTCAGGAGAACATTCAAATGTATAAATCCAAACATATGTAGAGATGTTCAACCTCACTGTGACACAAAAACTGCAAGCCATTCTTCAATAAACTTCTTTCCACTTGATAGGATAAAAATTTAATGGACAAAAATAACAACAGTTGGAGAGGATTTAATGAACAGTATCCCTTTACACACAGCCCAAAGAGACCATGCTGGTTAATTTCAAGTGTTACTTTGCCTGGATCACAGGGTACCCGGATATTTGGCTAAACATTGTTTCTAGGTGTGTCTGTGAGGGTGTTTTTGGATGAAATTAGCTTGAATGAGCGGATTCACTAAGGCCTTTTGCCCTGGACAGTGTGGCTGAGCACCGTTCAAGCCCTTGAGAGTCTCAGTAGAACACAAAAGCAGAGAAAGAATTCAGCCCCTCTTGCCTGATGCTCAAGCTAGAAACACGGATCTTCTACCTTTGGCACTCCTGGTTCTCAGGCCCTTGGACTCAAATCGAATTACGTGGGGCAGAATGTTATGGACTGAATGTTCGCAAACCACAAATTCATGTTGAAATCTTGATCTCCAATGTGATGTTACTGGGAGGTGGGCCCTTGCAGAGGTGATTAGGTCATGAGTTAGTCCCTACTGAATAGGATTAGTGCCCTTTAATGGAGACCCCAGGGAGCTCTCCTGTCCTTCTGCTCCATGAGGACTCAGGGAGAAGACAGTGGCTTATGAACCAGGAAGCTCTCATCAGACACGTGACGCTGCCAGACCCTTGATGTCAGACTTCCCAGTCTCTAAAACTGAGAAATAAATTTCTGTTTATAAGCCACAGAATCTATGATCATTTGTCCCAGTGGCCCTGTTTTGGAACCTGGACTGGATCCTGATGGAAGAACCAAGCGACACTTGGAGACTTTGGAGGATTGGAGGTTTATTTAACACCAGCAGGCTCAGAGGAGACTATTCTCCAAAGGTCTGAGTCCTGAGCATGAGCAGGGAGGGGAATTTATACCCTTCTACATCCACATACTTGGTACTTTTGGTGTGTGTGGGAAACAGGGTAGGAAAGAAGAACCCGGAAGGGCTTTCAGACAGGGACTGGTTTGCTCAGCCATCTTAGAGTACAGTTTTCCCCTATCATTCCCCCCTTTGATGCCCCTTTAAACACCTAATTTAGAGGGCATCATTATCATCTATTACGATGGCCCTGCAAGGCTAGTATTTGGACAGTGAGTGGTTTGCCTGGTAACAGTGTTTTCTATGAACTTAGCAATCCATCTTAAGGTTCCTAAGGCTGCCTAACAAGCAATAACAATAACAAGTTTCTGGGAGAAAGTCCAGTCAGAAGGAGCAGCAATGTAAAGTCCAACTCTTGAGGTGAAGGTGTCGGTGTCATGCCGACAATAGCCAGGGACCATGGTGAACAGATGTCCATCAGTTGGTGGGGTCTCATTGAAGGTGGAGCTAGAGCAGGTCCACTATGGTTTGAGGGGTCCTTTCTAAGGCTTCTCGGGAGATGCGCCTTCAAGTTTTTCCAGGACCTGGAGTTGTTGGGACACTTCTATGTTTCCAATATGTTCGAGGTCTCCTCTAAGCCTACTTACTACAGGGGGGTGTCTGCCACAGACCCTTTGAGGTGAATTATAGCTGCAGCAATCTTTTACATCCAGTTGGCTAGAAAAAACAGTACCAATGACCCCCAACAGTTATGCTCTACCGAAGTGCGACATTCAGGTCCAGGCGTAAGGGTGGCTGGATTTAAAGTATGACAGGTTTTAGGGATTGTTTCAGGCATATCTATCAGTGTAGCGTGGTATTTAATAAGTTGGCCTCCATCATCCGTCGGCAGCCTTTGGTTTCTAAGACACTCTGGATCTGATGAGAAGTCATTACAGTCAGGGGCTGTCCCATAGCGAGCTTTGAGGCTCTCTTTACCAGGAGCACTGTTGTATGCTTAGAAAGCCTTTGTTTACAATTATATCTCAATAGAGATGGCTTCTAGGGTAAATATAACTCAAAAATACCATTAAGATCTTTGTTTGAGGTATTAACATTCTAATTACAAAAGATCACTGGCAAATGGGAGAAAACTTGTCTCAGGAGATAAGGCTATCCCCAAGTGCATTACCCAACCAATCATAAAGAAAGTGGTATTATGCTTTATCTCTACAAGTCCATAGTTAACCCTACGGAGTGGGGTAAGCTCTGGCTTTTAGGGAATGATTTCATTATCCCAGCCACACAGAACTGGTCAAGGAGATAACTTACACAATTGTTGGGGAATCAGTCCCATTTTCTAGTTGTTTAATCACATGCCATGGGGTCCTGTTATTATTATCCCCACAGAATAATAAGCAAGAAGACTGTCTTATGTATGAGTTACTCTGGTAATTTCTCTGAAGTTTACCTCAAATTGTCCAGCTGAGGTAAAACTCTGGTAATTTCTCTGAAGTTACCTCAAGTTGTCTAGCTGAGGTAAACATTTAGAGACAATCAAATCTAGTATTCAACATCCACAAAGGTGGGTATTATTTAAACAACTTTCCTCTCTAAAATAACCCTCATTTCCAGAGATAGCCAAATCAAGACTAATTTACTTGAGAAACAAGTCCAGTCTAACCAACCTCGCCTAATTATTTACATAAGCTCAGCAAGAACAGTGAGTGACCATATAGATCTTTTAGAACCTGCTTTGCTGGAACTTTATAAGGATCTCTAGGTTGAACTTTTAGTAGCCTCTCTAGGCCAGAAGCCAAGCCATGTCCTAAGACATGTACTTGCCATCAGACATGCCTGCAACAACTCTAAGATTTGGGCAGATTCCTCTTCATGAGGTCCCCCAAATATCCTGAGGTTCCTGTACCTGCCAGGAAATGACATTCTTTACTCACCTGGTGAGGCTGCTGGGAACTCTGTAAGCAAGGTATCAGGCCAACAGTTCCAAGGGGCTTTATGACTCCAGGTTTCATAAAGTCAACCTTAGCTCCTTAAAGCTGTCTGGTCATATCTGAGTCTATGCATGTCTTTCTCAAATATGACATTCCAGTCAAAGCCTTGGTAAAATTACCAATGTTTCCACTGTCCTGTTACAAGGAGAACAGATTCTTACTGAACTTATGAAAATGACTAGGATTGCCATGGAAGAAGGAATACTTACTGAGACCTTTTGAGTTTCAGAGGTTCAAATAGAGAGAAAAGTTGAAAGCTTTAATTTGCTTAAAATGACTATTTTATCATGTTTCTGTAGGTCATAGAAATCTTACATTTCCTTAATCAGGAAGAGTGAACTTTAAGGAACCAGCAATGTTTTTCAAACGAGGATCACAAAACTGTAATCATCTTTTTAGTTCATTTAGTCCCATGTTACTGGTTTTTTGTTCAGTCTGAATGCAGCTTCTTAGTTCTGGAAGTTCTTACTCATTTCAGTTTTAGGATTTTTCATGTACTGAATACCTGTATCTGTCCTAAAAGTCCTTTATATGAATCTCTTTGAAGATATAACTCACTTTACAAGAGAATTAAAACAATTATAAGTGACAAACTCAGAATAGACATGGTTAATGATCTGATAGGAGAGGTCACTATGATAAGATTAGACAAGGAAACTCAGTTATTCTGTGATACATAACATTTCAACAGCCAGAACCAGAACGTTACATACCAAACAAGCAAGCCTAATTAGTCAACAAGACTTTGTTCATGATTTCAATCTTGGGGAAGTTTGTTAAAACTTAGAAAGTTTTAAAGCACATGCCTACATAGCATTAGGGATGTTAAAGACCTGATAAACTCAAGACATAAAAACTGGTTTTTCTAAGCAGGCAGAGAGAAAACAACCATTTGCATTTTCTTATCAAGAGCAGACCAACTATTGAGAATACTTTGTCTTTTTGAAAAGAGAGAAAACCAAATTTCTATACCAGTGTCTTTTTAAAATTAATTTCAATCTTAGTCCATCCTGACCACACCTAAATTTCATTTCCAAAGATATCCCATCACAACCTTCTACAACTTTTCTTTGCATTCAGGTTTTGTCCCAAGCCATTTCTTTCCAAACAACTATCTCATTTAGGACAAAATTACCTTCTCTTACCTTTAACAAAATGCATTCCCATTCCTTATCTTTCTTACATATCTCCTGCTTTTCCACATACAGGATTGATTCCCTTATTTCCATCAGGCTTAGTTACAGTTAGTAGAATTTTTCACTCTTTAGAAACCTTAATCTCCAGTGAAGACTAAGGAGTACTGTGACCTGTGTACCTCAGTGTACTGAGTAACTGTGAACTGTTACACCAGAATTCTTAAATGGCAAATCCGTGAATCAGTTAAGCACAAAACATGTTTACCAACAGATTTAAATATCCTTGGTTCTTTGTAGTAAGCCAAAAGCACAAATCTATGTCCAGTAATCAATGCTTTAGCACTTTATCCCATTTGGAAAAGACTCAGATGTCCAACAAATTTAATTCCATTTGTCATCCAACCAAAACTTTAAAGTTTAACAATTACCCATGAAATTACCTAATAATTACCACTTTAACAATTACCCATGAAAACTTTGATGAGACAATTAACTATTTTAGTCATCTTTTTACTAACAACCCAACAGAGGTAACACGAGGTTATTTGACCTTCAGTAAACCTTGACAGAATAAAAGTTTCACATTTACCACTGATAACTTAAAGACACATCTGGGGGCACCTGGGTGGCTCAGTGGGTTAAGCCTCTGCCTTCAGCTTAGGTCGTGATCTCAGGGTCCTAGGATCAAGTCCCACATCTGGCTCTCTGCTTGGCACGGATCCCTCTCTGCGTGTCTCTATCCCTACTTTTGATCTCTCTCTCTGTCAAATAAATAAATAAAATCTTTAAAAAAAAGGCACATCTGTCTGAACTAAACCAACAAACTTAGTTTAAATGCTGAATTATGTCCCACCAGGATCTTCCCCATGGTCAATTTTCACCTGAGACACGTGGGGAAATCTGGAGTGGGTGGTGTTAGGTCTTGGGGGTGCTCTTCTTGCTCCCTGACAGTGAAGGGAGGAGTCGTGGTGCTTCAGGCACTGAGGATGGTCTAAAAGCCAGTAATGCAGGCTGCACCCAAGGTAGTGCAGAAACAGGAAAAGGGGGATGGGGAGGCAGAAGAGACAAAGTGCTGCCAGAGTGCAGAGAAAAGTTTTCCGGTTCAGGAGATCATCAGCTCCAGAGGAGCAGATGCCATGTTTTCCGGCCAACAAGGGGGTGGGGGTGGGGGATAGAAAATCCATATTGGGGGAAAAAAAAAAAAAGAAAATCCATATTGGGCCAGAGAGGACAGGGAATTTCCCCGAAACAAAGGAGTTTTGGCAGCTGCTTGGGAATATTCCTTAAAGTTCCCATCCTGAAGGACACGTGGGATCGTGACCTGAGCAGAAGGCAGATACTTTACCAAACTGAGTCACCCAGGCGTCCCCCACTTTCTCTTAAAGGTAAATGTGAGAGCTCCTGTTATTTTACATCCTGTTTCTGTCTGGATCAAGTTTCCTGTGGGCTGTCAGAGCTGCTAAATCGGGTATCTCCCCACACATGCCACTTACAAGAAGCAGGAGCAGTCTTCCTGCAGCTCAGCTTTAGGCCCTGGGTCAGAGGAGGGCTGTGGTCCCCACACTTTCTGATGGGTTCATCCTTTTCCAGAGCTCATCCCCCACCCCTGATGGCCCTGGGCAGGGCCTCGCTGATAGTCTTTGCTTCCTTACAGCCTTTGGGTTCTTTTACTTGGGTTACAAATGTCCTACTTTGGTCCTTCCTATTAGCATAGAATCGGACCCATGGGGGGCAGGGTTTGGGCTATCTGAAGGCAAGAATCAATATATGGGAATTGGTCAGGGTGTCTGGGAGTCCCGACCGTAATTTTGTAAATGACTTGGACAGTGGGTAGGTCTTAGGGCACCCTCGGAGGGCCAGCTGACCCCAAAGGTGGCCCATTCCAATTCACATAATGTGCCTAATTTTCCATATGTTTTGATCCCATAGTCCCCTGAGAATCGCTTCTTAAAATTTTGAGCATACAGTCTAAGACTATAGATTTTGAAGAGCCTCCACCATGATGAGCAGGGAGGCTCCCTTGGCCACCTTGTGTGTTCCCTCCCTGTGTCTCTGGCATGAAGACTAACGAAGGGTGGGTGTCCCTCCAAAGGAGAGACCAGTCAGATGCCCCCCTATCCACCATCCCAGAGGACACCTGGGTGCCTCTTAGCCTTAGCGAGTCCATATGAACCCTAGACTGGCATCCCAAAGGGGCTCGCCTTAGACCCTATGAGGTCACCACGGAAGCAGGTTAGGGCCACTCAGACTCTGTAGGCTTCTGGGGACCCTAAGGGTGCCCGCTGGTGGAGCCACAGAATGAGTCCCCGACAAGCCAGGTCAAACTGCACATTCACTCACGCATTCACACCGAAGTTATAGCAGTTCCTTCCCCCAGGAGGCCCGGACCTGTGGAATTCCTTCCGGAAACTCCTTCCTGTCCCCCCTTGGGGGGGGGGGGTGTTCCTGACCTGAAGGACACCCACCCCACCTCGGGAGGCCCTATCTGTGAGACCTCTAAGAGGTCTCTGGGAGGTGGTCCGTCTCCCCTCCCACCCTCAGGGGTGGGCCTGCTGGGTCCTGGTGCCGCAGGCCTCACCGGAATCCGACGTCGGAGCCAGGTCCTCACCTGCCAAGTCTCCTTTGAGTCCGCGTGGGAACAGCGGGCTGGCCTGAGGCTCCCGGGCGGGAGACCACCGGAAGTCGGAAGTCCGGAAGTCCGCCAGTGCGTGGGAGACTGCCGGAAACCAGCCAGGGCGCGGGAGACTGCCGGAAACCAGCCAGGCGCGCCTTCTCCTTTACGACGTCTCCACCTCTCGCGTGGTCACCACCCGACGAAGCCCCAAGCCGGTGACCCGTTGGGTTTCCCGGTCAGGGAACCAAGTGTTACGGAACCTGGCCTGGATCTTGACGGAAGAACCAAGTGGCCCTCGGGGACTCTGGAGGATCGGAGGTTTATTTAACGCTCGTGGGCTCAGAGGAGACCTTCTCCACAGGTCGGAGCCCCCAGCACAAGCAGGGAAGGGGATTTATACCCTTCTACTTCGCATACTTGGCATTTTTGGGGTAGGTAAGATGAACCTGGAAGGGCTTTGAGACAGGGACTGGAATTCCCTTGCTGGCGGGGTCGGTCAGCTTAGAGTAGTTTTTCCCAGTCAGCCCCAGTGGACTAAGACAGGGGCATACTTTTTTACAGCTTCAGAAAAAACTGTCATCCCCTCAGCTAGTTAAACATTTACACGACCTAGCAAATCAGCAGTTTGTCTTCTAGGAAGGTACTCGCAAGATATACGTGCACACTTTGCTTTCTTGAGCTTTGCTTTACTGCTTTTATTGTTCCTTACACACTGCAGGTTTGTGGCACCCCTGCACTGAGCAGCTTTGCTAGCGCCGTTTCCCCAATGGCATTCGCTTACTTCGCGTCCCTGAGTCACACTTCGGTAATTCTGGTATTTCAAACTCTTTCATTATTATTATTATATGTGTTGTGGTGATCTGTGATCAGTGATCTTTGATGTTAGTGTTGCAATTGTTTTGGGGTGCCATGAACTGTACCCAAATCAAAGAGTGAACGTAATTCAAAACGTTACATATATTCTGACCATTCGACGGGCTGGCTGTTCCCCATCCCTCTCCCTCTCCTTGGGCCTTTGCATTCCCTGAGACACACCGATATTGAAAGTAGGCCAATTAGTAACTCTACAATGGCTTCTAGTTGTTCAAGTGAAAGGAGGAATGGCATGTCTCTCACTTTAAATCAAAAGCTAGAAAGGGTCAAGTGAGGAAGGCATGTGGAAAGCCGAGACAGCTGAAAGCCAGGTCTCTTGTGCCAAAGAGTTGGCAAGCAGTGAACACAAAAGAAAAGTTCTTTAAGGAAATTAAAAGTGTTATTCCAGTGAATACACGAATGATAAGAAAATGAAACAGCCTTATTGCCGATATGGAGAAAGTTTGAGTTGTTCGGACAGAAGATCAAACTAGACACATCCAGAGCTGGAGCCCCATCCAGAGAAAGGCTTTGAGTCTCCGATTCTAGGAATGTTGTTCCTGAACTATTTATCAAAAAGTCTATCTTTGCACCCATGGTTTGAAATGCATTCTTTATCATATACTAAATGTCCTTATGTGATTTGGTTTATTTCTGGACTTTGTATTTTCTTGCACGGAGCTACTTGTCTATTCATCTGTGAATACCACAATTTGATATATTTAAATATCTGAAAATATTTACATTTCAAGAAGTGTGATAAACTAAAAACAGCTGACAAATTGGGGGGGAGGAGAAGGGGGAAAGAGTATTTGCAATACATATCACAGATAAAGTGTTACCTGTATCTCTTTGCACAGTTTTGACTTCTAGAATGTTATCCTTCATGTGCGTACAAAATTAATAAGATAAACAAGGACAGGATAGAGATTCAAAAAGGCACACACCTGATTATTTCAAATTAATACTATAACAGCAAAGAAGGAGAGAACTAACACAACGAACTCAAGTGCACTATTTATACTTCATATCATCAGGCTAAAAGCGTAAAGAATTACAAAAACTGAATTCACAGCCTCCCGGTTTAACACTCTGCCCACAGAAACCATACACAGGAGCCCAGGATCAGGGTCTTTAATCATAATCCAAATCCCTGGATAAAAACAGAAACTTTTTAATGTAAAGACAAAAAAGACAGCTAAGACCATTTTAAAATGTGTTTGCATATTATGGCTTTTACAAGCAGGGGCTTTTAAGATGCCACACATTTTCTATTAAAATGGCTGTCTTGGTAATTCCAACGCTTGTGTATTATTTTTACATTATGCGCTTTTCCAATTCCTCTTGGCAACTTGGGCCCACGTTTCAGTTAATATTGGGTAGAGGTAATTAATGAAACACTAGAACATAAACCATTTCAAGGATATGCCTTTGCTCTGGCTGTTACCAATATCCCAACTCCAGAGATGTTCTAAACGAGCTCTACTTACCTAGACCTAACTGAAATAAAAATGCTGGTTGCCGCCTGAACAGGGACTTGAACCCTGGACCCTCAGATTAAAAGTCTGATGCTCTACCGACTGAGCTACCCAGGCCTCATGGAGGAGTTTGGTTCACTATATAAAATAACTAAGAGCTCCAAGAAGTGCTAACTACAATCATGGTTTCAGAAAGTACCAGCCTCTTCCCAGTGCAAGGGTCACACACCTCAGCTCCGTGGTACATCTGAGCTTGATGGCACTGAGCATTGCAATTCTTCCTTCCACGATTATCGGGTGGTATTTACTGCAGGAGGAGTGACAGGAAAGTGGCTCAGAATACCGTGGGATCCACTGGGGAGGGAATGAATATTCCTGCAAGTGAGGATTGCAGACCTCTAGAGCCCTTGGAGCCAACCTCCAGGGGGCTCGCAGGTCCCTCCCCAGCTCACCAGGAGGAAGAGGTGTCCCTTCCACCAGTGTCTTCTGTAAGTGGGAAGAACTTCAGGAGAGCCAAAGCTCGGGTAGAGATGGAAGTTGTGGCACAAGGCAGGAGGTTCACTTCCTCTCCTTTCCAACAGTGTTTTCTTTCGGAGTTGGGGGGTCCTGGGACGTTAATGGCAGAGCAACAGACAGACAAAAGTGACACCCTCTCCTGAGAGGGGCTTCTGTCCGGGAAACTAAGCCCCTGGAAACCCACCGCTCTGCAATTCCGTCCTTGTCATTCCTCATCTTTCCTTCACGCTCCTTTCCTTCACCCTCTCCCCGTGTCCCCGCCCCCCTCCTCTCCCTCTCACCTGCCCACCCTCCCCTTTGCCGATTGCGCCGTTTTTGCGCCCACTCGTCCGGCCTTCCATTGCAGTGAACCCTATAATGCGCCGCCCCTCACCACCCACGCACGGGGGTCCACTCGGGTGCACTGGCTCTATTTTTTAGCTCCACGTTTTATCTTGAGCTGCAACCTAGTAAAAGGCAGGAAGGACCAAGCAGATGAAAAGGCGTGCGGCTTCTCTCACTGCAGATATTCGCTGGGTCATGAGACATGGTAGGCCCACTGAAGAGGCAAAGAAGCAGGGGTAGAGTCAGCGCATATGGACAGTAGATAAGATGGTGCATTGTTTCCCAAAATGTTGTGAGCTTTAAAAATGTGAATACAGACACAATTTTGATAATGAACGAGTTTCAACAAGATCCAAAGGAGAACAAGAAATGTAAAGAATAGTGCCACGGTCATGAATGTTTGGGACTTGGTTTCCTCGGCCTGGTGTTCCGTGGGAATTTTGGAGCTTGAGAGAATAAAGCGTGCTGATTTCGCGTTGCAAGGAATAAAACACTGTAGCAGAGGATGGTTTCGATCCATCGACCTCTGGGTTATGGGCCCAGCACGCTTCCGCTGCGCCACTCTGCTGACTGCTGCGAGCGTTTCTCTGATTCCCACAAATTTGGAAGTGCCTCAGTAGTCATCCCAGAGTGTCAGTTCCCCCTTTTCCTCTTGCGTATCCGTCTCCTCTCCATCCGTCTCCCACTCTGGGTGTACCCCACGTTGCCTTCTCAAAGGCGCTGCCTACAAGAAGTCTCTAAGACGTCTGCACCTGTGCAGTCTTCTCAAGAAAAACCAGAACCTGAACGGAAGCCCTTTCTCAGGAGCTGGGTGTTTACCCGTTAGGGCTTCCCACACGAATTTCCAGGGATGGGTTCCAAACTGAGCTCGCCCGCGCCTACACCAGAGCACTCCGCCGCTCCGCGACCCCCACGGGGACTAGAGCTTGGGGGTGCTCCCGAGCAGGGCACGGCAGGGGCGGGGCGGGTCGGGCAGAGGGAGGGACAGGGAGGAGGGCGGGGCGAGGGAGGGCGGGGCGAGGGCCGGGCGGAGGGAGGGGCAGGCGGGGGGCGGGGACGGAGCTCCTAGCAGCTGGTCACTGTCCCCATTAGGCCGGGCGCCGGGGGGCACGCGGTGCGGCGGTAGGGAAGGAACCGCTAGCGGTGCTTGTAAAACGGTCTCTCGCAAGGTTGCAGGGAAGTGGGGATGGCAGGAGTCTCGCGGGAGGCTCGGCGCCCTCCCCTGCAGTGGGACGTGCTGCCTACAGGAAATCTCTGATTTCTAGTCTCCACACTGAGTAGGTGCGTGTGTTGTGACCACCTGATCTGTGGACGGTGGAGCGGAAAACAGAGGCTCGGATCGCTTTCTAGTTATGTCCGTGGACCCACTTTTGTTACCGAAGCCTGGTTCTTCCAGACAAAGAATCCCGCAAAGCTGTTTTTAAGGCTTTTCCATCTCCTCCTTTCTTAGCTAACACCCTTTGCCTGCGCTTTCCTTCTTGTCCCTCTCAGAGACTGTCTTATCTTTCTCCTACCTTCCAAGGATGCCCGGAGACCATGGTTGAGAAACTATCTCTTCCGCAAAAGTATCTGAAGCCTTCTCTCAGCTCCTGCAGGTAGCTTCCTTTTTCCCTCTAGAGACTTGGCCTTACAACTATCACAGCCCAAGGTGAGCTTACCTTGCTGGAATCTTTGCTCACACCTGAGCCCATGGCCACCTGCTGCTTACTTACTCAAAATCAGACTTTCAGCTTCATGGTTATGTGTCATATTCTTTTGTATGATTCGGATTGCTCTAAAGTTAAAAAGAAAAACGTCTTGAACATAGAAGGTGCTTGCTACTACAGAGGTAAATTTTTTAAATGGATTTTTACAAAGACAGGTTATCAATACTCCATACTTCTTAAGGAACAAGAAACCAGGGCAGAGAGAACCCCAGTTTCTTGAGACGAGCCTGGCCACCAATATTCCGAAAACAGAGGCGTGATGTTTATTGCATGAACTCGAGCCTTGGGAAATTCTAGTTGATTCCTTTCTGAGCTGTTCTTTCCTTCTCAATTTTCCCTCTGAAATCTTCAGACCACTATTCCACTCTTTTTCATTTTCTCTGCTACAGAACCTGCAGAATTTGTGTTAACCTCCTAAAACAGAAGCCATGGGGTCATGACTTCCCGAGGATGGTGTCACACCCATTGACCTCCCAGATGCAGGAGAGTCTGTGAACCTCGGCGAGAGCCCCCTAGACGGCGGTCGGCGGTCGCCACGCGGCGCGGATCAAACAAATCTGCATCCCCAGCGCCCCACGCCCGAGGCCGGTCCTGCAAATCGCGGCCAGTGGGATTCGGAGGGCAGCGGAAGAAAGACCCCCGGAGAGGCGTGGGCGCCTGGACTTCAGAGCTGCGTTCATCCCGTCGCCAACTCGCAGCTTCCCCGCAGAACTCGTCCTGTCCCAGCTTCGGGTTTTGCAGGTCCTGCTGAAGGCTTGATCGCTCCTGCACTTGCTAGAAATAGCTCTCCGCTCCCTTCCTGGAGGGAAAGTCTTTGATCACTGACAGCTGTTACTTCGCACAGCCCCAGCGTGTCGTGTCAGGATGGCCGAGTGGTCTAAGGCGCCAGACTCAAGCACCTGCTTCCCGCCCTGGGACTTCTGGTCTCCGCATGGAGGCGTGGGTTCGAATCCCACTTCTGACAAGGCTCATTTTTGTCCTTGCCATACTCATCAAACATTTTTCTCTCTTAGTCCTCAGTGTCTCTTCTTCCCAATCGAGACTCCTCCCACTCTACCCGTGCGCGCAGCCCCATTTCGATTTCCTCGCACCAGGGCAGCACCCTCCGTTACTCCATCCTTCCCATCCCCCAACATCTCAGAGCCACCGGTGACCCCTCTTCCTGGAGAGAAGGCGGCAGCGATTTCCCTGAGAAGGTCATGCCTTGCTCTGCCAACCTGGTGACTTTAAGGAAGCCTGGGAACTCGTCTTAAAAACAAGCAAAACAAAAACGAAACAAAGACGGAAGGGAACCAGAGGACCTCCTTCTCCTGGGGGAGACGCGCAGCCAGGTTCTGTGGTCTGTAGGAGGAAGATGCATAAAAGGCAAACCTTATGTTTCAGAGTAGCTGCTGCCGGCCCCCCGCGCCGGCGGGTGATGTGGCTGAAAGGCCCCTGGGGGCTCCAGAGAAAGGGGGGACCGGATTATCCCGCGGCGCCCGAGCGACCCTGCGGGGCAGGAGGCTCCCGACCCGTGTGGGGAAGTGAAAGATGCCGCGAGGTTGCGGCCGGTGGCCTCACTGCCGGGGACAGGAGGGACGCCTCGAAATGCCCTAAACGGGTCTCTCGACGACGACCCCCTGCGTCCAGGCACTGGTTCGCCCAGGCGGGCCTGCAGCGTGCGGGTCGGATCACGAAGATCGCGGTGGCCTGCAGGCAGGTCCCAGGCCAGGTCCCAGGCGGGGTCGCTGCGAAGCGGGAGGCCCAGCTTCGGGGAGGTGCGCTCGCTCCCTGGTCTCCAGGTCTGTAGGAGAGGCTCGGGTCCGCGCGGATCGCGCGCCGCTCTGTCTCTGCGTTTCTGCGTCGGAGTTCGGGGTTCCCGCCTCGGCCGCGAGTCCCGGGGAGAGCTGAAGCTGGAGTAGGAAACTGCAGCGGGTTGCAGCGCGGTGTCAGGATGGCCGAGTGGTCTAAGGCGCCAGACTCAAGCACGGCTTCCCGCTCTGGGACTTCTGGTCTCCGCATGGAGGCGTGGGTTCGAATCCCACTTCTGACACTTCCAGTTTTTTTTCCCCTGAACACTCAACTCTCCACGAGGGAAAAGACCCATAATGGGTACAAGCTAACAGAGAATTTGTTACTCGAAAATGGTAACAAATCCTACTTGTGTCCTTAAGACTGGAAAGCAGGCAGAGACGAGAAAAACCTTGAGGAGAAGGATACTGCGGAAGTCCTGAAGACAGCTCTGTCCTGTTGCCCTGGTCCCAAGTCAGGGATGTTCAAAGGGGCGTGAGGAAAAACGCTACTAGAAGCTGGAGAAGGGGCACCTGGCTGGTTCAATCGGTAGAACATGCTCTTGATCTCGAGGTTGTGAGTTCCAGCCCCATGTTTGGTATAGAGATTACTAAAAAATAAGATCTTTTTTAAAAAAAAGCTGAAAGAAGGGAGGGCACGGCTATCTAAAGTCTAATGGCAGGAAGTTGAGCAACATTTACTGTGCTAACGTAAAAAGTAGAAAATGGACCTAATGAATTTGGGGATTCATCCAAGGACATGTCCGGGCAATGTCTTGAAGGTGTCACCTGGCCTATCCTAGATGCCTAGATGGTAACATGAGTCATGAGAGAGATAAACTGAAGAAAGAATCATTCATTATAAAGGAACCAGGACTTGCTGGATATCCAGTTAGAAGACTGTCCCTTCGCCTGGGTAGTTCAGTCCGTTAAGCATGTCTTTGGCTTAGGTCAGATCTCTGAAGGATGCCAGGGATTCGGAAATTACATATATATGTATCAAAACCCATGTGGTACTGTGTCAAGCCCTTGATTTTGGGGTAATTTGTTATGCGGCCATAACTTAGGCAACAGTAATGGCAAACATAATCATTTTATAATTAAAGGAACAAGCGAAAAAGGGACAGATAAATTCAAATTATGGCGCTCAAGTTTCAAACCAGACTCTGAGAGGCTGTACTCGCCTGTGTTTGACCGTCTATATTGTATCCCATTCCAGGGTCAGCAAACAACTGGCCAAATCCCACCCACTGCCCATGTTCACAGGGGCTGTGAGCTCAAACGTCCCATTTTAAGACGACTGAAATGATCAGTCATGCGAAATTCCCATTTCAGTGTCATGAGTAAAGAGCTGTAAGAACACAGCCACGTGTAACCGCTTATCTGTTTTCTCTGACTGCGGAGGAGCTTAGCTGTGATGGAGACTACATGCCTGAAGGGCCGAAAATATTTACTACCTGGCCCTTCACGGCAAGAGTTTGCCAGCTCTTACTTTAACCCGTTCCAAGTGCACCCGTAATTTTGGGCTCTTTGTTCTTCCGGAGGAAGGTTAGAGCTTCAGTTTCTTTTCAGGTGCCTTTGCTCATGTCTTATCAGGAGAGTGACCCCAACTCCAGCTTCCTGGGTTAACAATTTCTCTCTATTCTAGACTAGCTGCCGCTCACAGAGAAGCATGTCACCGAGTGGGGTGGGGTGCGGTATAAGTTTGGGGTGAGGAATTTGTGGAAGGCAGGGATCTAGCCACGTTTCTTCCATCAGCCTTGTGCTGGAGGCCCCATCACCTTCTCCGCACTGGGGTGCCCTTTCTTTATCCGAGAGGGATCCGTCTATCTCCAGATGTCCCGTACAGGTGGGCTAGGTGGACCCAATATGCTCTTCTGTTCTGCCTCTTCCTGGAGCCAACACAAAATGTCTCACTTATGGAAATCCTGCCATTTTTGTCAATGAACTTCCCTCCCATGTCCTTTGGACTTGTTTTCGGTTATCTGTGTCTAGCTAGAAACGTGTTTGTGCCTTTTCAGCTCCTCCTACCTCCTTCTCATCGTTCAAAAGAGGAGACAAGAGCATTTGTCTCGCTAAGTCTTACCTATCAGGGATGGCGAAGGCCAGCCACAGCTAGAGCAATAACAGCCACACTAGGTTTCAGTCGTTAGGAGAGACATTATGGATTCCAGTTGAGTCCTGTCAGCCAGAAACCTGCCTCCAAAAGGAGTTATTACAAAATCAGGATTTTCTCTTTGCTTCATGTATGAACTCAGCCCAATGGAACCAGCTGTATCCATCACAGCTGGATGATACACATGTGTGTGGCTAACGGTCAGTGGATATTCTGTTTGAGGGCAAATGACTAGAAGGAGGGAAAACTATGGGCAGAGCCGCTCAGGTGTGATTGGCGACCAGCACAATCCATAAATGTTTGGTACCAGTCTGCTCTGTTTCAAGATACGAAGTTTTCTCCAGAGGGAAGTCAACTATATCACCAAGCATCTTGTTTCATTCTGCTGATGATTTGCTTGTAGTGAAGTTGCATTTAATTATATTCTGGAGCAAGCTTACCTCTCTGTGGACCAGTAGCTGATGTTTCCCGACTGGCAACCTGCACATCGCTGGTATTGCCGGAGCATCCCAACACTCAAGAGCAGGGTAACATGGGTGCATTTTAAAAGGGTAATACAAGGATGCTTGGGGGGCTCAGCTGGTTAAGCGTCTGCCTTCAGCTCAGGTCATGATCTTGGGATCCTGGGATCAAGTCCTCTATAGGGCTTCTTGCTCAGCGGGGAGCCTGCTTCTCCCTTTGCCTGCCACTCCCCCTGCCTGTGTGCTCTATCTCTGGCAAATAAATAAATTCTTTAAACATTTTTTTAAGATAGAAGGGTAATTCAGCTCATATCATCAGAATGAGTTTTCTAAAACATTATTTATAAAGATCATAAAACTCTCCAAGAGAAACAGACTTGCTTACCCCTCCAGCAGGACTGTTGGAGCCAGGAAATACGTCTACGCTGCAGCCTTCATTGGCTGTTTGGAATGAACTGAGCTACTGCAACCAGAAGCCCCACATTTTTTCCCAGAACCAGATGCCTCCTAAGCCTTACCTGACCACAGAGCTGCCTTGCCCATGCCAGGCTCTCTGGGACGCATCTGCTAGAAAGAAGCTATACTTCATGCCTTCTTCCTCACTTCATGGCAGGCAGTGGCAACCAGATCCATATTCCTCCTCACGATGGCTGTGTTCCCAACATGGGATGATAAAAATTGTTTAGCAATACATATTACTTATTAGCTGCTCAAGCTTCAACCTGCCTATGATCCAAGGTTTATACAAGGTGGAAAATCATGACTCAACCAACCCCACACTAACCCCATCACTGCAGTTACAACAGCAGGGGCTGAGCATTCGCAATTTTCTCCCTGCTCTTGGGCCCTGGAAGGCAGCATCATTTGGGCTTTCTTGCCCTCTAGCTCCTGTGTGGACTCAGTCAATGGAAGGCACTGGCAGATGGGAGATGGCAAGCAGAGGAGAAAGTAGAGATTCCTGATGTCCCCTCTTGAATGTAACCTGAAATTTGGAGATCAATCCAATGAGTGTTCTGAAAACCCTTGCTAAAATAAATTCCAGTTGGGCAAAGATTTCCTACATTGGAAGGAGGTGGCAATTAATAAAACAGTAGGGAAAAGCTCATTGTCTAAGTTAGCATCACTGAGTCAAAGGGCCAGGTCCTACAGAGACTGAATTCTGGATCATTTGGCCCTTCAAATCAGTTACTGTAAGTAAGGCTAAACTGAATATAGAGAAATGTTACTCTAGCATCATCTTATGATACATGATACATGATGTATGAATATAGAGTACCTTAGTGTGGTGTTTGTAAGTGGAAAGCCTGACCAAAATTCAGAGTCACAACCAGAGACTCAGGCCTGGGGGAGGAGTGGCTCCAGGCATCTTTGGGAATCTCACCCACAGATTTGGTGGTTTGGTGGGGACAGGTGGCTACCCTCTCCTACTTCCTGTCCTTCCTGTCTCCCTGCCAACTGCATTCTCTTCTTCATTTCCGGTTTCCCCTCTTTTTAAAGAGCCCTTGCAGAGCTGCAAAAGCACTTGCAATGTAACTGCATTTGTAGGTGACAGAGCCTGTCACAGGCTATGTCACCTGGTAGAGAAGTGAATGCGTGCTAGACAGTCTCAACTACGGAGGGCTCAGCGAACCAGAGAAGTGTCTCCATAGGCCCTGCCTGTCATTGCTTCACACGTTAGTAAACACTATAGTGAATGAATGCATTTAAGGATCAGAAGCCTTTGTCTCTGCAGACAGAGGAAGAAAGAGAGCCCGCTGAGATCACACTTAAGATCATTAAACACAAACACCAAAAAAAAAAAAAAAAAAAAGTCCGAGTGATTCCTCTGAACCCTAACAGACCCGAATTTCACTGAAGTTATACATTTCTGTAGGTGCTAGAAACAGTAGGTGAACAGGGTACCTAAATATGGGATAAAATCTGAAAAAAAAAAGGAAGTACCTGCAAACTGGAACTCCTTGGGCCTGCAATCCCCTTCTCTGATACCCGGGTGATGATGATGAGTTTCAGAAGGTAGATGATGAGTTTCAGAATTTGCCTGTCCCTTCTTGCACAGGCAAATTTAGGACTTTGGAGAACTAGAACAAACTGGCTCCTCCGGGATGCAGGAGGCGGATTTTAATCCTAAGAAGTTCAGGAAAGCAGAATGAATAAGTGATAAGACTGACATCCCCTCCACTGCCCTCACTCTCAACTTCATTAATACAACCATTCCTTCGTTTGCTTGGTTTTCCTATCATGTGAGTCTGTGACACTCCAGGTCACAAGGGCATTGTCGTGCCTGTGTGTGACCGAGGTTGTTTTGGCCTGTGGGTCCCTCTGCAGAGTGGGCCTCCAGGCTCTGGCCGGATCGCACCGCCTCCCCTCTGCAGCACGTGAGCGTGTTCGGAGTCGGGGGCCGACGCGCCGCCGTGCATCTTATTTTTCTGAGTCTCTTTCAAGAGTGTTGGTTATTCGCCCGTAGTCGGGGTGTTTGGGTCTGTACTGAAGGTAGCTGCAGTTTCTACGGAAGCCCGCGCCCTGGAGGCGGAAAGGAAGGCCCTGCTTGCTGGCTTGGCGGACTTGGGTCGGGAGGCCTGCGAGATCCTGCGCCGTTTCTGTCCTTACCCCCGCCTCCCTACTTTGTGGGGTCGCGCATCCGGGCCGAGTGCCCAGACAGCCTTTGTGACGTGACAACTGTCACGGAGGACATCGGAAAGGGAAGGGGGTGCAATATCAAATTTCCAGGAACTCACAAAAACGGGGAAACTTTTGCATAGATAATCAGCTTTAGGGCAAGGAGTTGAGAGCCCCTTCAGCGAGGCTCCGTAGCTCAGGGGTTAGAGCACTGGTCTCGTAAACCAGGGGTCGTGAGTTCGAATCTCACTGGGGCCTCCAGCTGTCAACTTTTTATTCGTAGATGATTTCAAAAGGAATGTTTCCTTGACACCAAAAGCTGGAACTAGAAACGAATTTGCCAAATCTATATTCTGTATTCCCAGAAAATTACTGCTAACATAAGCAGGGGATTCTAAAACGGAAGTTCATCATAATAAACGGGGATAAATCTACTGTATCATCTTTAAATTGTTGGTGATACCAGAAATTCAGGTGTAGGAAAACATAAGCACCACGATTACACCAATTAATGCCAATAGAAGCCAGTGGATATGCTAATTTGTATTGAGTTTCAATCACAACCTAGAGCCCTGATTAGTTTAGCCACTGTAGGGACACTCGTTCGAATGAAAAGAGCATCGTTAATAATCACATCGGAACTCCAGGCATAAACAGGGCTGCACCAGTCACCCTGACTACAGAATCCAGAATGGCCCCCGTCGCTTCTCTGCTATCCTGTTGGTCTCCCCCGATTCTGCTGCTGCTGTCATAGTGGCCTTTCTGCTCCTCTGGGAGCAGACCAATAGTCTATGTCAGGGTCTCAATCGGGTGGCTCCCCTGCCTTGCATGCTCGGACGACCAATGTCCTCAGAGTGCACATTTCCATTTCTTTGAAGTCTGCACCCTCCACTTTCTCAGTGATGCCTTCTTCAGTCATCCCATCTAACACTTCAGTATCATCCAACATTAATGTCTCCTTCTCTGCTTACCATCACCATGTATTTATATACTTACCAAAATAGAATAGGATATATATTTTAGTGATCTATCTCCCATATCGTCTGTATCCCATCCTGGAGTGTAAGACAGCCGAGCGCAGGTATTCTTGTCTGTTGGCTAGGATCATATACCCGTAGCAGCTTCTACAGTAATGGTCAGCACCTAGTAAGCAGTCGGTAAATATTTCCTGAATGAGTTGAAGAATGTATCGTATTTTAATAAAAAATGTTAAATTTAGTAAGTGTTTAGAAAATATAATTAGATTTTAAAAAATGCAGCACACATGGCAAAATAGACGTCTGTCCTTGATCTTAAATGCCTCATTAATATGACTTGTGTTGGGGGAATGACTGTTATTTCTGTTTTTGTCATATGTTTATTTTTAGGTGTGATATTTTTCTTTATTGCCAAGATAGAGAACGGAGGATGGAGGGGGAGAGGGAGAGACAGAGAGAAGCATTACATCCATGATGGCGGCAGTGAGGGGCAAGGACCTCAAGCATCCATGGGATACATAGGCCCAGCAGCAAATTTGGTTTTCCATGTCCTTGTACCTGGATGTCCTATTACCCATCCCCACTTCACGGTGCCTGAGGTCAAGTCTAAAAACTGTGACGTTAGTGATTCTCTGACTTCTAGAATCCATCCTCACAGTAAACTCTTACTTACAGGGCTGATGAGAAATGAAAATATAAAAACTAATAGATAGAAAGGAGCATGATTTCTGTATTTGGAACAGACACTTCTGTTTATTCCTTCCACCAAGTACATCTACAAATCTTGGCATTACATGGGAGACGAAGATGTGAAAAGAAAGAAGATCAGGAGATCTTGGGACCCGAAGAATGGCATGGTGGTGAACTCCTTGAGTTCAGATTAGATTGGGTACTATTCTAGATGCCTGCTGTGTAATATTTTATATGTAACACAGTATTTCATATATATATCTATATATGAACAATGTGGGGGGTTAGGGGTGATGAGGACAAAGGCAAGTTGAGGACAAAGCAGAAGCTGACACCCTGCAACCCCCCTCCCCACCATGGGTATGTGTGACAGTCCTCAGGCACTCTGGGCAGCCCTAAAGGAAGAACAAATAGCTAACTTGTAGAGATCATGGTCCTTCAAGACCTGAGTCTCCCTCAGTTTACAAATGTCCTAGTGATTTACAAGGGAGAGGCTTTCTTTATCAATAGCCTAACTTCCAGAGACCCAGAACTGAGTTCTGAAGCCCTAACATCTTCCCCTCCCTAAAACTGAGGGAGGCTGAGGCAGAGGGAAATGTAAATAAAGTTAAATTTCTTCTAAACCTAAAGCTCACTGACAAGGACGTGTGATAGCAGGAGTGTGACGTTCCCCCAAAAAGCTCTCAACTATCTCACTGTTAATGCCTTCCTGAAAGGAAAAACACCCTGAACTTGGCTATGGCTAGACCTCTGGTATCTTGAAGGTCCTCTTTAGCATATGAAAGTTCTTTCCAAACCTCCCTTCTCCTTACCTCCCCAACCCCATAGTCTATAATCACCCCCACAACCCCGCCGCAGCAGCTCTTTCTGCCCACGGGTCCTGCCCCTGGACGCCAATAAATCTATTTTGCACCAAAGACGTCCCAAGAATTCTTTCTTGGCCATGGGCTTCAAACCCTAGTAAGGTCTCTCCTACACCATCCTCGTGTTCTGTGTCTCTCCTTGCATCTGAGTGAGCCAAAGAAGCTCTGCTCCCACTCCAGGGGGCAGGCAAGGCAGCGCATCATTCTGAGTTTCCTCCTGGGCCCGCACAGCCGAGAGCGTCTGAGAAGGATGATCCGGGACATCAGCTGAGAGCCAGCTGCCCGGTGACCTGGGGAGACACAGACCCTGAGGCCACCAGCCCGCCCCCAAGATGGCGCTGAAGGCTCCCGGTCTCCCCATGGGAAAGAACTGGAGGACCGACAGCGCAATGCACAGGGATCCAAGCGGGGAATTTTATTAAAGCGAAAGCACATTCTCAGGTGTGAGCGCAGGTGGGAGCGAGAGCTGTGCGCCTTGGGCTTCGCTTAGGGACAGCTAACAAGGGGGTGGGATATTCCTTACTTGGGGTCTGCACTTCGCGCAGGCGGGATTTGGGGGGTTTCCTCCTCGCCGGCCCAGGCCTTTCCGGCCGTGGCGCCGCCATCTTGGGCCTGTCTGGGGGGATCCGGCTTCTCGCAGATGCCGCCGGGACCCGCCTCTGACCTTCCCCGCAGCCGGCCGTGGCCTCCTCCTTGCTGGCCTCCGGGCATCCCGTGAGAGCCTCAGTAACTGCCTACCCGGACGGAACAGAGAGAAAGCCTGCAGAGATGTGCAAGAGCTGCGGGAGGCGGCGGGGGGGGGAGGGGGCAGGGGAGGGGAGGGGAGGGGGCGGGGTGGAGGGGGCGAGCAGGCTCCCCGCTGAGCAGGAGCCTGACCTCGGACTCGATCCCAGGACCCCAGCATCAAGACCCGCGCCAAAGGCAGACACTTAACTACCTGAGCCACCCAGGCATCCCTTACAAACATTTTTATTGAGGTTTGATTTCTTAGTTCACTTATTTTTTTTTTTCTACTGCAGACAGGTTGACTTTAGATCTCCGTTATCTTTTACGTATTTGTCTTTTTCCTATGAATTCTGTGAAATTTTCACTAAGCTTGTTTTGTCGCACATTCGGTGTTTGGAAGGGCGGGAGAGACTTTGCTTGCTGCTTCTCACCCGCCAATCCTGTAATGCCCTCTTTACTCACTTTCTTGTCTTTGCTCTACCATCGTCATTGTCATTCATTTCTGTCGTCTTTAGGTTAATTTTGTTTCCTCAGCCAGAGCATAAGCCTATGACCTGCCACCCATGGATTCACCTGTGTCAGGTTTGGATCCAGGAGCTGTGGACACGGAAAACAGAGAATGCAAGACATCCATTCTGCTGAGAGTGGCAGAAAATGGAGAGACAGAGAGATACACAGAGACAGAGTTGATCTTAGGGTTCTTTTAGTCTTGTACATGATGCTGATCTCTCCGCAGTGCTGGAGAGGGCCATAGACTTCCTGGGCATCTTTTTCTTCACTGACCCATATTTCCACATTATTTTCCATTGTTCTTTGTGACCTCCCAAAGTTTGGTTTACTCTCAGAGGTTATTCATTCTGGATAATTCTTCCTCTAAGACTCTCTTAACTTAATCCTAAAGAGAGGATGGCAGAAGAGTGAGCTTTGGCAGTTCTTCCATCTTGTGGGAAGTACCCCTTACCAGTTTTGGGGGGATGGGCGTCCAGGCCAGAAGGTGTTGCGCAACCCCCGCCCTCCCCCAGGCTGCAGCTTCCACCTCCACTGCCAACCTAGGAGTTTCCAAGTTAGAGAATACTAATGACTGTTTTCAGTTTCTGCCTAATTAACACACTCTGTGAAGTACCTGGGGGTGTGTACAGAGAAAACCTGGCCATCTGCTTCAGTTCCTCAACTTTCCTTTTAGGTTGGTGATCTTAAATTATTCATTCTTTGGGTGACTTTTTTCAAATGCCTGTATAACTTCAGCCTTTTCTCCACTTTGAGTACTTGAAGGGGATCCAAACAGTTTTCCTTATTTTTCTTTGTTTCCTTAGGTTAAAAGACAGGGAGGGCCTATGATTATTAGAATCGACTAGGAGCTTTTTAAAAATGTTGGTTTCGGGGCACCTGGGTGGCTCAGTGGGTTAAAGCCTCTGCCTTCGGCTCAGGTCATGATCTCAGGTCCTGGGACGGAATTCTACATCAGGCTCTCTGCTCTTCCCCCTCTCTCTGCCTGCCTCTTTGCCTACTTGTGATCTCTCTCTCTCTGTGTCAAATAAATAAATAAATAAAAATCTAAAAAAAAATATGTTGGTTTCTGGGATCCATCCCAAACCAATGAACTCGATCTCTGGGGGTCAGAACTATTCATGGGTATGGTTTTAGGCAATTTTCCAGTTCCTCTGGGAAACCACATTCTAAAAATATGGAATAACAGGGGTTGGAGAGTTTTGCGCTCCAGAAGCATATGGCAGCCAAGCCCTGGGATGTTTAAAATGCTATTTCAGGGGCACCTAGGTGGGTCGGTCATTTGAGTCACTGACTCTTGACTTTGGCTCTGGTCATGATCTCAGGGTCCTGAGATGGAGCCTGGGATCCACACTGGGTTTCATGCTCAGCAGAGAGTCCCTCCTTCTCCTTCTGCCCTTCCCCCTGCTTGTGCTCTCTCTCTAAAATGAATAAATAAATGTGTAAAATGCTATTTTAGCATATTCATGTTATTAATATGGTCTTAAAGATTTGTGGAGAGAAAATACACCCACAGGTAAATGGCATTTTTCTCAGGTTTTAAAAATATATAATTTTTCTCAAATCACAAATGGAGCCCAGCCATATCAGATTCTTTCCAGAGCAGAATCATGAGAACCTTGAATCATGGAGTCTTCAGAATCATCTTTTTGAGAGAGAATTTGAGCATTCCCTGTAGTCAATGTCTGAGATGTCTTTAATAGGACATTTCAGTTGTTAGCAAATCTCCATCATCTTCCTGAAAAGTAGGTCAAAGTTCCAATGGTTTCCCTGTATTTGCATTACTATTATGTAGGGAAGGGAAAAAAGTTTTTCTGGACCCTCTTAGGGTCCAGAAAATTAAACTAACGCAGCTTAACAGGAAGGAAGCATACATGTTTACTTGATAAGAGGTTTATGGGACATGGAAGCCTTCATAAGGAAATGAAAACACAAGGAAGTGGTTAAAGCTGAGTATTTTTATGCTGAGTTGGACCAAGAGAGGACCATTGCGGAGAACTATGATAGGCCAAAGGGTACAAGGTAAGTCTAGTAAACTGGAAGGAATTTCTTGGAGTCCCTTTGTCTTTGGACAGAAGTGCCCCTTTCCTCAGGGTACCTCTCACATGAGAGTTTTATGATCTGCTTAAGGGGAGAGGGGCAGGGGCCGGTCAGAATGACCTTCCTGCTTCTCACATTTTCTCAGACTCCTTCAGCTTAAAATATTTAATTTGCCAAGTTGCCATATTTTGGGGTAGTGTGTTCTGAACCCCATCAATTACAAAAATATATTTATTCCCAAGCTATTGATCCCCCATTCAAAACATAATATTATAAGCTATCTCACAAACTACGGCCAGTCATTCATAATTATCAATTCCGTCAGGGTTTCTGTCAATCAGGCAATCAAAAGGGTACAGAGGGGAACTTCACAATGGGGTATTTTTAGAAGGATTTCAGAAAGGGGCTATTTTAAAAAGGTGTGGGCAGGTTGGGGAGAAAGGCGGAGTAGAGGGCCACTGATATCATGTGGGATGCTAACCTGAAGGAAAGTGGAAGGAAGCCATTATTGGAACTAGAAGGAAAGATCCACTTGGATGAACTAGGCCGAGTTGACCCCCAGAAAAGAATGCAGAAAAATGAACACTCCCAACTTCTGTGTCCTCTCTCATTCTGATCTCCTTCTAGTGCTTCCACCATGAAAAATCCAGCTGAAGGCAGAGGGCAGGGGGCCGGTGATATGGTCCATACAAGCCAGGCTTCCTTAGAAGAGTAGATGGAGGTCAGAGATGGTTATTATTTTTTTAACACGAACTATTCCAAGCATGTAGTTCTCTGCTTTTTCCTCCATGAACACGATTTCATGCCCTAATGCCCATGTTGTGTGACAGACTTGTCTTCTCTGATGAAAGTCAGTTTAATCCCCAGTGACACTTCCAGTCATGGTAAATTTCATCCCTTAAGAACACTAATTCCCTAGATACTGGCTCCTGTCCAGATCCGGACTTGGAGCACAGGCCCGTGAGTGCTGTTAGAGATCTACGTAATTCACTTCGAAGGGTGCCTGGCCACGGTAAGCTCTGTCCAGGGGGTAACTGCCAGGGTTCTTGTTTAGACGGAATGCTCTCTAGAGGTCCAGGCGCCCTCGGTCTCTCTCCAGGACTGTATGGTGGGGATGCTGGAGGAAACTCCGGTGCGGCGGCCATCCACCCAGGAGCTTAGGGTGCTTCTCCCTGCTCCTCATGTTAGGGCGTTAAGACACGGAATGATGCCCCTACAGCAGCGAAAGGGGTGGAGACGGCTTCCCTCCCCTCCCCCCCTAGGGCTGGTCTGTCATTCCCAGTGCTGTTCGGTAGGCACTACGTGGTCAAGAATAGGCAGGCTATCTCCTTCCAGTTCACGGGAATTAGTCCATAAAAGCCAAAAGGCTTCGGATCTTGGGGGTGTGTGCTTTGACAGCTGCCGTGTCCCCAGGCCCGAATCAGACAACTCAGCAAGCAAACGGAGAAATGCCCACAACTGGCCTTTCTCCCGAGAGGCCCCGGGGAGGGGGCGAGGATCAGGGGCGGGCGCGGCGGCGAGACCGAGGCCGGCGCAGGGGCGCGGCGGAGGGGGTGTGGACACGCCTTGGCCGCGGTGACCGGCGGCAGGAACGAGGAGAGGTCAGGACTCCGGCAGGTTGCCTGCCGGTCGTGGCCGAGCAGCCGGCGCTGCCTCGGATCGCGGCTTTCAGGCGGGCCCGGGAGGACGCGGGCGACGGGAGGCGCCCCTGCGGGATGCCGCCCGGGGCCGCGCGGAGCCGGGGCTGGCGGGCTCGGCTCCCGGGGTCCCGGGCGCTGGGAGCATCCCCGAGCCGCCGCGCCTTGGCCACACGGCTCGCGCCTTCCAGACGTGGTTCCCTCCTTGCGGCGAAGCGGGGGGAGCCGGAGTCCGCGCGCGCTCGCTCCTCCGCCGTTGCTCGGGGCGCCTGAAGGACGCGTCCCGGGTCCCCGGTGGCCCAGGGGGGAGAAGCCCTGCCCTCTCCCCGGACGGAGCGAGGGAGGCAGGGGTGCAGACGGCCCCGGCCCTGCTCGGCAGCCGGGCGGGCGGCAGGTGCGGGGGGCGCTCCCGGGGCTCGGCGCGCTTCCGCGGCGGCGCGGGGACGGGCGCGCCCTGGCCCGAGGCTCCGTAGAGCGCGCGCCGGCGCCGCGGGGAAAGCATGCTCCAGTGGCGCAATCGGTTAGCGCGCGGTACTTATACAGCAGTATATGTGCGGGTGATGCCGAGGTTGTGAGTTCGAGCCTCACCTGGAGCATGTTTTCTTCCCTTTGCGATTTCCGATTCTTATTCTAATGCGTCCCCCCCCCCCCCAAAGAAAACGCTGGAAGGAGGGCATTTTATTTTCCATGCTGAGACCGCGGATATTCCCACGATGAAGGAGGGCATTGGGTAGTTTTCGAGCCGGAAGAAACCACAGTCCAGAGGAGGCAAATGGAATTTACCCAAGGAAGTTCTCTTCCACCTGAGATGGTACAGACATTGCACACCTTCGGAGGAACCCCCTCAGCCGTTACCCGCTGCTTTCTTTAAAGGAGTCCTCAGCTCTTTGGGAACTGAGAGGGGTACGGAAAACCCGGGTCCTGCGCTCGGTTTGGTCAACTCCGGGGTCAGCGACCGGAGTTCGGGGAGGTGCGAAAGCCGCCCCCGAACCGGGGAAGAGCAACTTTGCTCGGATGCCACCGGGCGCGGTGCGGTTGCTGAATTCCACCTGTGAAATCTTCATATGATTTGAGTCTCACAAGCCAGCCTCCAGCAGTCAAACATCGGGTGGGGTGGCTGGGTATGTATTTTCATCAGAAAATAAAACAAGTCCTGTTTGGACAACTACGTTCATTCTGACGCTGGATCTGCAATCGATGATTCAAGGTTACTCTGCTTGGGTCCAGTCTCTCCCGGATTTACTCTGTCTCTGGGGGCTCTCCTCTTCTGTTCCTTCAGTATGATATTCCTGACAGTTCTGTCCTGATGATATACACATTCTCTGTATTACATTCATGCCCTTGATCATGACCTCTCTGTAGATACTGATAACTGGGTACCATATCTCCCCTACCCGTCCTCCCCTTTGAACCCAGAGCCAGGCGTCCTGCAGACCAAACTCGCTCTTCTGACCGAAACCCTGTAGGTCTGTCACAGCAACACGTGGGAAAACTGTCACAGCAACACGTGGGAAAACAATCAAGCTTCAACCCACTCCCTCTCCTGTGCTCTTTTTCTTGTTACATGAGGTCATGTTACATGTTTGTTAAACATGTAACACCATGTTTCCTACCAGGTCCCTTTCAGGGCCAGGTCACTGCCTTGACTGAGAAAGAGGATGTCTCTGGGCTTGGAAGGTAAGTTCTAGTCGGGAGGAATCCACAGTGACCAGCTAAAAGTAAATACACAAGTAGATGCAGTTTTATGGAGCAAACTAAAAACAGGATGGAGGAGAGGAGATTCCAGGGTATGTCTGGGTGCTGTATTAGGTGGAGCTGTTAGGGAAGGACCCCTTTCTGGCAGGTGGCATTTCAGCGGTGGCCTGGAGAGCAGGAAGAAGGTCGTGGATACACACAGTCCAAGACCCATGGGGACAGAGGGAAGAGCCATGGCAAAGGCCTCTCTGTGGGTGTGGCCCCAGAAGCACCCTCAGAGAACAAGGAGAAAAAGACCTCATACCAGCACGTGTTTCAACAGAAAACACGCTTCCATCATTTTCATAAAGCTAACACCTGATGCGATGTTATTTATGATCCCAGTAAAGGCCATGACCAAGCGGCGTGTGAGGAAACAGTGTGACAGTAAACTTGTCAGAGGCACAAAGATGCGTCCCCAGGGGTAAATGCTGCTTGCTCTGGAAGTTTCTGACCTACAGGGACTGGGCTGTCCCTAGCTTCCATGGCTTGATGTGACAACCCTGCCATGACTCCGATCACACCAGCTTCTGTGGAGTTGTTCAAAGCAGAAAACAGCACTGCAGTTTTCTCATGTCTCCTTTTTAGTAAGAGTTTCACCAATTTAGTGGCTTAAAACAGCACAAAATTGTTGTCTCAGGGTTCTATAGGCCGGAAGCCTAAAGTGACTCTCCCGCATGGAAATCAGGCTGCTGGCTGGGTCGTGGTCTTCTGGACGCTCTGGGTGAGAGTCCTTTTTCACTCCTGTTCCACCTTCTAGAGCTGCCCACATTCCCTGGCTCTTAGTCACCTTCTGCATTCAAAGTCGGCTCCTGAAGGACTCTGGTCTTTGCGTCTGTTGTCACATTTGCTTTTCTGACTCTAATACCTCTCTTCCATCTTTATTTAAAGGACTCTGTCATTATACTGGACCCCCTGCATAATGTGGATGACCTCCCTATTTCCAGATCTTTACCTTGAACTCCTCTGCAAAGTCCCTTTCGCCCTGCGAGGCAGCACATTCCAGGCTTCTGGGGCTTATCCTGGGCACATCTGTGAGGAGGCCCTACTTGGCTGGGGTCATCACAAACCACGTGTGAGGGTAAGATCAGCACCCTCCCCTGAGTTTCCTCCTTTGCTTGTGGGATCCATCCTTCCGGGCACACCTGCCCCTGGCCACCACTGATGTGCTTTCCATTGCTATCCTGTTGCCTTTTCTAGAGTTTTGAGTAAATAGGGCCATACAGTTTGTGGCCTTCTGTGTTAGACTTCTTTTACTTAGTATAATGCTGTGCTCATCTCTGCAAGAGATTCATTTTTGATTCCTTCTTCTCTGTGCTCCCCGTGTTCACCTGTTACTGAGTCTTCTTCATTCTCTCTTACCTTCTAACATCTATCAGCATTTCCCTGCTCACAATCCATGTTCCCAAAGGCCTCTGTCCTTGATAAATACCCTCATTTTGCCCTGGCTCTTTTCTCTTTCTCTTTCTCCACTTCTCCCCCAGAGACCACGTGCCTGTATTACCCACCCCAGCCTGGGAGCTTTGCCTGCTGGCCCAGGCCCCTGATGCATTAGCTCAGGCTTCTCTTTGCTTTCCTCCTTCACTTACTGGATCAGAAGCTCCTGCAGTTGGGGGGAAGGGGGAATGGGGGAGGTGGGACAAGGACTGTATTTTAACTGCTTTTGTTTCTTTAGTACCCCCACTCAATTCCTGACTCTCCCTCTCAGTAAACTTTCTCTACCTGTGGTCTTGGGGAGGCCTCTGTTCCTTTGCTCCCTCTATGTCCCCGCTCCCTTAGCCCCTTAAAGTGAGAGTTTCTTTTGTTTTATTGACTTAATTCATTTATTTTAGGAAAATGAAGGTTAAACATAGATACTGAGAAATGAACAATATCAACAAGAGAGTTTTGTTTTGTCTGGGAGTTTCTTTCTCTAAAGAATGTAAAGTCAAAGGTCAAAGAAGGGATTTGCTAGTGCAGATAAAAAAAATAGGAGGCTTGTTTGACTCCTTTCTCTGCCTAGAATGCCGTTCTTCATCGATGTACATGACGGGATTGCTGTGCATTCCAGGAAAAATAATCTGATGGTTTCTTCCTTCTTACTTATAGATCATTTGTAGTATCAAATCTGCATTTATCTCATTGTAAAAAAGATGTACTTATATACACAATTGTCTTTTCTGCTAGTTTGCTTATCGAGGACAATTACCATGACTTAAAAAAAAAAACTTTTAATTACATAGTCCATTATGTGACATGTAGAAAATATTTTAAAATATCCATAGAGTCTCAAAATGGTGCAGTGGCATAAATTCAGAGCTTTGGGGAGAGAAGAAGAAGACAACAAAGAAAGGAAAAAGTGAGGTGGTTTGGATGGGAATGATGAGGAGGAAAAAAAGATCATTCCTTTTGAATGTTCCAGGTGAAAATACTGGGTATTTCAAAACTACAACTCAAGGCTTTTCTAGAGTTGACTTTTGTTTCTGCTAAATAAGGATTAATATATATGCTTGGCTGACGAGGAGAATTGGTAATGAGCTTGTTTTAGGCCCCCTGTAAAGTAACAACCCCCCACTCCTAGACCACACTGCCATCAGAAAGGGCCAGATGGCCCAGTTCTAAAAATTTCCCGACCCCAGACCCCAAGATCATGACCTGAGGGAAACCAAGAGTCCAACGCTTAATCAACTGCACCACTCAGGTGCCCTCTGTCCAGTCATTTTTTAAATATATTTTTTTAAGATTTTATTTATTTATTTGACAGACAGAGATCACAAGCAGGCAGAGAGGGGGGAGGGAAGCAGACCCCCTCCTGAGCAGAGAGCCTGATGCGGGGCTCAATCCCAGGACCCTGGAATCATGACCCAGCCGAAGGCAGAGGCCTAACCCACTGAGCCACCCAGGTGCCCCATGTCCAGTCATTTTTTAAAAACTATTTATGGAGTGACACAATTTTAAATTGTTCAACAAGAAACATTTCTTCCAATTTTGACCTTTTGGATCTCTTTACTATTTGTTCATTTCCCCGGGCTTCCATTTCTATTTCTGGTACAGACTGAAAAGAGCCAGATCCTTAATAACCTCTACAAATGGATTTATCCATTACAAATATGGCCTACTTTTGTGTCTTTTGTCACCTCCAAATTCTATTTCATATAACAATTCTGTTAATTTTTATTTTTGCCTAGGTAATACATTCCTGTGGTTCCAGATATCCGTAGGAATAAAGGTCCTCCCTAGTCCGATTTTTAAAGAGGGAAGAAAAGACTTTTATCTGAATCCAAGTTAGGTCAGCTACCCAGGATACACAATCTTCACAAAGAAGAGTGCTCCAGGGAGGGAACATCTCATACAGATATATATATATCTGTATATACATATATACATATATATACATGTATATTTGTATACAACATATACATATATATGTTTTTCACATTTTTAAAAAATTACAAATCATCATGATGAAGAACATTCTAGAAAGTTACAGACTTTATCTTGTGTTTTAGTATGTGCAAGGCAGTATGACTTTAATAGGAACCAGGGAGGTTTAAAAATTGTTCTTATCTTTATGCTTGGAAAGCTCCTTTTTGGTTATTTTCTGTAAGGAAACAGTTGTACAAAGTGCTGGGGCAGAAACAGAGCTCATGCTCTGAGGTTTTGCTGAGTCGTTCTGACCTGGGTAAATGTTAGAGGAGAGCTTCCCTGGGAGCCCAGGGGCAGACCCTGCCCCCGCCCCCCAGGTTGAACATTTCCTTTATTTTACCAATGTTATTACTTTCTCCAAAAAATTAGCATGGCTTCCATTCTCTTCTTTGCCAGATACCATTCTAGCTGAATGTGTGGAAAGGAGCCCATCCCTTCCCACGTGGCGAAAAAGAGAGGCCTGGCCTTTGCTTCAGCTCTTGGGAGATAGATAATCCATGTCATACCTAACAGTTGGATATATTTTTAGGGTGGATATGGCCACATGCGGTAGTCATGTCAGAAAGACCAACCCTGTGATTTAGGGTGAGGGCTCTGTTACCCTATCAGTCAGCCCGGAGAGTGAGTTCAAGCACATGGGTCATCAAGGGCTTAGGCCAATATAATGAAACCTCAATAAAAACTCTGGACATGGAAGCTTAGGCGAGCTTCCTAAACCGACAATACTCTGCCTTGTCACACATTGATGCCAGGAGGGTAACTGGCCCCAAGGACAACAGGAGTATCATTTTGGAACTCTGCCAGAGTCTGCTTTATGTGTATTTTCTTTTGGCAGATTTTAATCTGTGTCTTTTCCTTCTAATAAGCTGTAACTAGTGAGTATAACAGCTTTGAGGAGTTCTGTGACTCCTGCTAGCAAATTATCCAAACCAAAGGTGTTTTGGGGAAACCTCAAAACTTGCAAATAATGCCAGAACTGAGGGAAGTCTAGGGGACTCTGCCCTCACACTTTGCTGTTCCACAGACTCAGGTGGAAGGCTAAACTCTCTTCTGATTTAACAATGCTTCTCATGAAACTGATCGAAAGAAATACAGCAAGTAAATTTAATTATTTCTAACACCTCTCTTTTTACATTATTAAAAAGCAAGTCTTTGCTGATTTTCTAGGAGCCCACTGGGAAATCTCAGCCGGTTTTAGGTGCAAATATCATAAGGATTTGATTTGAGGAGGAAAAATATCAAACTAGTAAATAGTAAATAGTAATAGCAAACTAGTAAATAGTAAACAGCTAACTAAGTAGGAGCACAAGTTACTGAGAAGCAATATGTAGCTGTCTATGTATCCAAGTGACCGTAAGACGACTTTCCGTTTGTGCTCTCTCATGTGAAAAGTTTGGGACTCACCACTCTCATCCTCAGAACAAGAGAAAAGCCAACCACTCTGAAAATCAGTAACTCTCCTTAGCTATATCCGAATACTGAGGTCCCGGGGCAGCCTGCTGACCCAGAACCTGGAGAGAGGGGCAGAGCGAATGACTCCCAGAAGCAGAGACTCACAGCTGGTGAGAATCATGGACAATGTTAAGGTCAGAGAAGGCAGAAACCGGCTGGAAGACAAAGCATAAAACAACGAACAAGGGAAATGAATAGAAAATATTTACAAATACAGGTCTCTCTTGACTTACAGCGGGGTTATGTCCCCATAAATCCATCATAAATTGAAAATACTACGAGTCAAAAATGCATTTAATACACTTAACCTACAGAACACCATAGCTTGGTTTCGATTACCTTAAATGTGCTCAGGATGCTTACATTAGCCTTGAGCTGGGCGGTAATCTAACACAAAGCTTATTTTGTAATAATGTGTGGAGCATCTCACACAGTTCACTGAACACTGTACTGAAAGTGGAAACAGGATGGCTGTGTGGGGACAGAACGGTTTTCAGTGAGTGGGTGGTTGGCCCTGGTGATCCCGTGGCTGACCGGGAGCTGCGGCTCGCTGCCGGGCTTCAGCAGAGAGGATCCCACCCACATCACCGCCCGGGAGAAGATCAAAATTCAAAGTACGCTTTCTACTGAATGTGTATTGCTTTTCACCATTGTAAACTGAACCATCGTAAGTCAGGGACCATCTGCACAGTAATCCCCCCCTTCCACACGGCTTCACTTTTGACAGTTTCAGTTGCCGGTGGTCCTCGGAGACCTGATAATCCTCCTTGCGACTCGTCATCAGAAGGTCAATAGTAGCCTCACGCTACATCGCAGTGCCTACTAGTCACTCAACTAATGCATCATGCAAATCCATCGAACTGTGCAACCCAAAGAGTAGATCCTAAGGTAAACTGGGGACTTTAGCTAGTAAGGATGCATCAGTCTTGGTTCATCCATCGTAACAAACGTATCACAAGATACATAAGATACGTTAATAATAGGGAAGTCTATGAAGTTGGGAGAAGAGGGGAGATGGGAACCTTGTGCTTTCCATTCACTTTTTATGTAAATTTAAAATGCTCTAAAGGATAAAGCCTATTTTAAAAGGTCAGCATAAGAGGTAATATGATTATAAATAACCTTAGCTGTTTCAAAAGTGGAAAGACTTTGTTATCTTAGATAATCAAGGACATAATGAAGAGATGGTTCTAGGAGTTGAATTCTGCCATTTTTGGGGGGGAAATGAACTGAATTGTCACCGTAGTGCCAAAGCTCGTCATGGTGGGGGCTTTTGAAGGGGTTTAGGGGTGGACTTGGAGAGACCCATGATACCAAGGTTAAACAAAAGCCAGCCACAAAACCAAAACAAAAGAATTCTCAAACCAAGAAGTGCAACGAAATCCTTACTAAGCTACCACAGACGACTGTCGGGAGTACCTGGATGAGGGGCTGGGCACCCTGTGGGGTCCCAAGAGGAAAGGAGCCCAGCAGGCTTGGGAGGACTCAGTGTCTGGGTGGATGAGCTCGGTGTCCCAGGTGGGCTTTCACTCCTGCGTGACTCAGGACTCCAGCCTGTCAAGGACAAAAACCAGGTAAATGAGGACATTGACTTTATTTAGGCTCTTGTGATCGGGAGAGCACCCCGGATTGAAGGATCAGAGTGCTCTCTGCAGGGTAGCTTGCCGTAGACTTTCATGGGGATCGTACACAGCTTCCAGATGAGGTTATTTGGGATTGTGTTGCATTGGAGAAACTTCAGTCATATGAAACTGAAGTGTTCATTTGGGTGTCTAGCTGCTCTCAAGGGGATTGTACGGAAAAAGCTGGCACAGCAGGCCTGAGACTATTCTCCTTGGAAAGGCCTGCTGGCACAATGGGCCCTTGGCTGGCATCTGGCAGCTTACATTTTAAGAGAGTTCCCACCATTTCCCAGATGACAGCAGTGGCTCACTGCCTATGATGTTCATGCAAACCATATGGTTCGTGCTGAACACCTGCTTGCTTTCTTGGTCTGGATTTTTGATATATGCTAGGCAGCCTCCCCTAAGTATCTTGGATACCAAATCTTTAGTGAACTTCCCTGGTGGACGTTTTTCATGTGCTGTCACGATTTTGCATTGAAGGAATTAAGCCCATCCTGTGTGACTTGCACCTGGTTTCCTCCAGACTTTATTGTGTGTCTTTTCCTTTTGCTGACTCTGCTTTGTATCCTTTTGCTATAATAAATAATAGCTGCAAGGACAGCTATACGCTGAGTCCTGTGAGTCTTTCTCGAAACGTTGAACCAGGGGAAACACAGGGACAAACAGCTCTCATCTGAGCTAATCACTCATGAGACAAAGAATAAGACCTTGGCTAGGAGTGAAAAGGGAAGGATCTGTGTTTGGCCTTATCAGCAGGTTTGAGCAAATGAGGAAAGATTTGTGTTTGGCCTTGTCCATACCTAAATACGATAACTTTTGCATTATATAGGAGGTAGGGTTTGTTAACTGCAAATATTTCATCTAATTTTTGATAAAAGATATGCGAAATTATTATTTTTTTTCAATTATCCAAATAATAGATACTCCCATAATGTAAATATTTGAAAAAATATAGAGAAAGACCAAAAATATCTTACTCTCTTCCCTGTTAATAATTAGTTAGCATCCTTAATCATCAAAAAATACAAGTTAAATTCACAAAGAAACCCCACTACATTCTGGCCTGAAAAGCCACAATTAAAATGGTTGACATCGTATTGGCTGGTCTGTGGAGTGACCAGAAGCCTCGCACATCATTGTTAAGGGCGTACACTAATACATGCATTTTGCAAAACTGTTTAGCAACACCTAATAAAGTTAAACATATATATATCCAGCGAAAGTTAAACATATATATATCCAGCGTATGTGACCCAGCAATTTCATACACATATCTGCATATCCATGTACCTAAGTATGTATATATGTGTGTATCGATTTATCTGATAGATGAGTGTTTATGCTCGCCTAAAATTTGCACGAAAAGGTTCCATGATTTTTGTAACCTAGAACTGGAAACCGAATGCCCATCAACATTAGAATGGACAAGTACATTGTGGTGTGACCAAATGGAAGTTGATGAAAAGGAAGAAACTGTTTTCACAGATGAATCTCAAAAAAACACAGATGAATCTCAAAGGCAATATTGAGTGAAAGAAGCCAGACAGAAGAATGCAGATGCAATTTGATTTAATGTATATGAAGTTACAAATTGAATGACAGCACTTAAAGTGGGAATTCAGACCAGTGGCTAACTCTGGGAGGATGACAAAGAAGAGGGGTCCTGAGGGAGCTAAGGCGGTTACACAGGAATGTAAATTTGTAAAAATCATTACCTGTGTACTTAAGATATGCTTAATTAATACTTTACTGTATTAATTTATACCTTAATAGAATGAAAGGGGAAAGGAATAAAAACAACTGAAATAATTTAAAAAATTTGTGGTTCAAACTTAGAATTTATTCCAAATGGTGTTGTCTTGAATTCCTCCAGCAGGAAGTTTTGAATCACTACACCGCAACTAATTCATATCCTTAGAAACTATATATAGAATTTTCATCATCTCTGCTTTTTTGTTCTTCCTATCATACTTAGGAAACTTCCAGTATGTTTTCCCATTGCCTAATTTTTATGTTGGTACACTTATTCTTGAAATGGGCAAAATGTTGCATTTGCAGAAAACAAGACAAAGACTTTATTTTTCCTGAAATGTAGCATCCAAAAAAGAAAATAGGCTTTTCAGAAAAGGTTATTTCATAAAAAGTAATTGACGAGAAATGTCATGCAGTTGGCCGAGATAGCTCAGTTGGGAGAGCGTTAGACTGAAGATCTAAAGGTCCCTGGTTCGATCCCGGGTCTCGGCAGATGTTGTCAGATCTTTTGCCAAAGTCCTTGACTTTCTCATTGCTGATTGGCTATGTAAACCGTTGACTACCCACCCATACTGTATGTCAATCACGTTCAAGTAAGTTGAGTCCACAGTGCCGGCTGTGTGGAAAGGAGCTACAGACATTTACCCTCATCACAGAAAGGGCTTTTGTAAATTCTTTGGCAAAACACAATTCTCTGTCCATACACCTAATTGCTTCCAGCAATTCCTTGAGATAAAGAAAACCTCCCCAATGCCTTTTTCAGAGCACTTGGGTGTTCTTAAATGCATCTATAAGAATCAGGGCATGGGCACTTTCAATTCTTCACTTAATTACCTCTCCTCCTGCCTTCACTTAGTGCTGGGCCTTCCATAACCTTACATTATTGTCAGCACTTTGCATCCTGTAAAAAGTTTTGCCTATCTTATACAGCATTTGGTTTTCAGCTGCACGGATAGGGCTAGCGCTTCATTTTACTATGAAGTAAGGCAGGAATGGCAGTGTAATAAGCATAAATTGAAATTTAGGAGTATTTACTAAGATCCCGTGTGGTGGTATTTATGCATATGATGTAAAATATAATAGAGATTCTTAATATTATTATTATTTTTCCCGAGACAGTGCTGGATAATTCATAGACTCTAATCTGGAATATAACACACATAATTTGAAATTTTCTTGCATTTACGGTAGATGTCCCCTTGTGTATTGCCAGCGATGTAGGTGGAGGTATTTAAAGGTATGCGTGAGGATGCACAGAATATTTTGGGGAGGATATACAAGAAACCTAGCGCTCTGGTGGCCTCCGAGGAGGATTTGGGGGGAGTTGGAGTCTAAGATGGGTGGAGATTCGTTCTGTACCACGGTGTAATGTTAAAGGACGGATCTTTTAATGAGCCCTTCTATTGATCTGGAATCACTACTAGTAACGGTTCATACCCAATATTTCATTCAAAGGCAGGCTCCGGAAAAATACAGTTCTGGGGATCTGGAGCCCTCTCAGTCTACCCGGGAGAGAGCTGCAGGTGGGGGTGAGGACAACAGACCCACATCTTGGGTTTTGCCAACTGGGCAGATGCTGGTTTTTCTAGGAGAGCGAGTGCTCGGCGTGCGTAATCCTCCCGGGCACCCTAGGCCGGGGTCAGAAAAGTCGGGGGGGTCTGCCACCCGGGAAACTCCGTTTGTCCAGGGGAGGAAGGAGCCAAGAGTAATCGTTTTGGGGTTGCAAGCCCCGGACCCAAGCGAGGTGCGTCACGGTGGCTTTGCCTGAGGAACCCGGGGTCCGGGACGCGGTTGGGGAGGCGGTTCACCGCGGCGACAAGGCGGACGCAGCCTGCAGAGGCCACGTCGGAGAGCGTCCCTTCCTGTGGGGTCGAGGCTCGGAAGCCCTGGGCCGCGCACGAGAGCCCCGCAGACTGGAAGAATGCAAGGTGGAAGATGCGCGGGGACTCCGCCCTCGACCTTGACCCGTGGACCCCGGAGGCTCGAGCTTCCCTCCTGCGCCCGCGTCCGCTTTCAAATCAACACCGTCATTACTTGCGGATTCAGTTAGCTCCGAATACAAGTATTCGCTGAAAACTGTCTGGGCGCAGGTCAGCAAGAAAATTGGAAAGTTACAAGGGAACTGACACAAGAAAGCTCAGCGCGGCGCCGCCACCATCTCGCCCTCTGCAAACCTCCGCGGCCCCTTTCTCCCACGTCCTAACAGGACAGTAAGTCACCCCGACTTAGTGTGACCCGTGCTGCCGGGGGCGCCGTCCAGCCGCGGACCGCAGGGCTGATGACGTCAGTGCAGGTGTCTGCGGGTCTTCCGCGACCCCGGGGCTCCGCATCCTTTCCTCCTCCGCTCCTCTTCGTCTCCTCGCCTTGAAACACCCTGAGCTTAGCGGGTCATTAAGTTACAAGTCACGAAAGACAAGCGCGCGGTTTGTCATCCAATGCTACAGACGTGCTTCCAAAACAGGGGGGACTCCCTTCACCGACGACTGAAAATCCGGCTACGGTGCACCCTCCACAAATGCAGGCTCGGCCTCTGCACACAAGTTTCTCAGCGGACTTTCTTCTCCAAATCCGAGGAATTAGAAGAACTAGACTCCTCATTACAGTCTATGAATATGGTTTAAAGGTTCCCTTAGAAGGAGGGGGAACAGGAAGAGAGGAAATTCTTTTTAGTTTCAAACAAAAATGCAGAGGAACTTACTTTTTTAAAAAAGAAAGCTTCCTCCAAGGTGGCCGGTTAGCTCAGTCGGTTAGAGCGTGGTGCTAATAACGCCAAGGTCGCGGGTTCGATCCCCGTACGGGCCAGGTGGGGCTTTTTGTAGCCTTCTGCCTGCCCGACCCCGAATTGCCAGGGGTCGGAGTCGAGACTTCAGACATTGTCACTCTCAACAAGACGGCTGCGCCTTTTCGTCCGGCTTTGCTTTTAATAAAAAGTAACGCACAGCCGCTAGGAAGACTTTACTGAGGAAACTCGAGGGAGCAGCGTGGGAGCAGGCAGGTGTGTTCGGGGAAGGGGAAGCTGAGTTTTCGAAGTGTGTCTGCTCAGGCTTTAGTGACACTCAGGAGACAGTATTATCTGGGCACGTTAAAGAAGCTTCTGGGGAGAAATGGGGTCGTGCGCAGTGGCCAGAGGCTCGTGGGCTGGGGCAGCGAGACGCGCGGTGCTCCGTCGGGTCTGTGCGGGGCCCTTCCCCTTCGCGGAGAACCCTCCCTCCCGTGGCGGCGAGGACGCGACACCCAGTGCGACTCGTTGCCGTCGCCGGCCCCTGTGCACCTGCCGGCCAGGCTGCGCACCCGCTCTCTCCGCTCTGGTCTCCGCCCCCGACGGCGCCCGCGACGACTGCCAGTCACCTGCCATGCACACGGAGGGGACAAGCTCCGCCTTCGGAAGTGGGTCCGCTTATGAAGAGGATCTTTTGGGCTGGTTTGAGGACTTTCCCCCACTTGGCAGCGATTTCCCTGAAGCCTCCACGCGCAGCCACGACGCAGAAGGAGGAGGCTTGTCTGTCCAGACGCAGCCCGACAGCGGCCACCTCCCAGGTCATCCTTACACCCCCATCTTTTCCCTGCTGCTTACCTTTGCAAAATAAGGAATTCCTGTTGATTCCCTGTCCCCCGGCGGCCTCTGTCCCCAAGAAGGCTCCACCACCGACGTGGGGCCACAGCGGCAGCGGCCTTCAAGGCCAACCTCTGTCTAAAGGGCCCAACTGAGGCAAAGAGTCCCTCGCCACCAACCTTTCTTGCCTCGACCTTTCCCCAGGAGATGTCTGTCCCCCTTCTCTTTGCTGGTGTCACACCAGGAAGGAACTGCGCACGAAAGACCTCTGAGTGAGGACTCTTTCCAATGCGGAAAAAATATCAATAGAGAAGATGCTGGAAGAAAAGTTATTTTTCTTTAGAGTTTTTTAAAATTTTAAAACCTTCCTTCTAATAGTCTTTTTCAGCCAATCTCCTGTTTCAAGTTCAAGAGGAGATGAAAGAAGGAAATCTTAGAGGATCACTCCTCTGATGCTTGTGACTTCTTCAGACAGCCGATAGCGGATGTGGGAGAGCATCCGTGAAAGTGAAGGATCAGTTCCTAGAAAGCATATTTGAAAATCTTTAAGGGTTGCTTCAATGTTTTGTTTTGTTTTGTTTTAAAGTACCTAGAAAGTGTGAAGAAAAAGCAAGCTCAGTGAGCCAGCCAGAAGTCGAACCTGGAACCTTCCAATCCGTAGTCAGACACATTACCCCTCATGCCACTGGCCCTCACCTGTCACAGCACTTTCCACACTTGTATTTCCCGTTACTATACACAATTTCTATCAACGAAGAAGTGGCTGATTTTTTAATTTAGATAGCAATTAGGTACAAAATCTGTACCAATTCTGGGAAAGCATAATTTATTTTGTGACTTGTTTGCATAATCCACATTTACATAAAATGTTTTCACTGAAAACAGGTCAATCTTCGCTTATTTTCTGACTGCGTTCATTGGAAGCTTGTTCGGTGCTTCGTAGCTGTTTGTTTTGCTTTTGTTTTGTGGTTTTACTTGAACATATCTCCCTGGACTCAGTTTCCACGTTCTCTCTTCACTCCTTGCCCAGTTTATATTAGTACCTAGTTTTGAGCTCTCCGTTACTGTCCTCCCCCACCCATAATATTCACCCACAAATTGCAAAAAACACAAAGTGCAATAAAGAGGCAAGAATTCGATAGAAGTATACATTTTAAGAATCACATTTGACAAAGAAACTCGGAAACCAGGAACTCACTTACTAACAAATACAAAATTGGCTTAAATTTTACTTAGCTCTTCAAAGTTGACGAAATAGCTGAAAATGCAAAAGTGCTTATAAAAGAGAGGTTTAGTCCACTGAGGAGACGAGGTTGCATATGGGCTTGAAAAGGCAAAGTCAGAAGTCAAAATTATCTTCTCTGTGCCTCAGTTTCCTCATTTGTAAAAAGTCTGCAAAGAGTGGCAACTATAATGCAGTATTATCCTAAAATTTTTGTGGCTCTCACCAGCCTTTGATGTCGGTACAAACACTAAAGATTGTGCCTGAAAATGCCTTTAAGGAAGCTGCTGGCTCTCTATAATCAGAAAGGGCACCTATTCCCCCAAATTTCAACGTCTCCTGTGTTCTCTTTGCTGCCGTGATCAGACACTTGCCAGATTTCACAACTTCACCTCCACGCACTCAAGTGTTTTTGAGCGCTCCAGTCTGAAGTTCCATGTGGACGGTGGGGAGGGAGCCCGAGCTCTGGCGGTTCACAGGCGCCCAGACGCCGAAGAACACGGTGGAACTCATAGCCAGCTGGCGCCACGCTCCTAAAGGATTTGAGTTATAAATTGGAGCGGCCGCTTTAGGGATTTCTCAGCGGTGCTGGGCAAGGAGCCATTTAATTTTGCAGAAGTTTCGAGCTGTGGGCCCCACACCAAAAGGCATGCCGCTGTGAGCAGGATTTGAACCTGCGCGGGGAGACCCCATTGGATTTCGAGTCCAACGCCTTAACCACTCGGCCATCACAGCCCCTTTTCTTAGCATTTCACTCATTAGACTGAAGACAAGTGTATGTCATTGACCGTGTGGTGTGTTAGAAGACAGAGGATGGCTGGTTCCTGAGTCTCCCCTCAAAACCTTCCCCAAGCCCAGGCTTCCATATTTCACTTAAAGGCAATTTCAACTTTTCCGACAGTTAGGCAAAAATCTTGGCAACACTCTTGACCTCAGTTATTCTTTCATTCCACATGTGTGAGGGGCTTCTCTCTTCCTCTCCCCTCAAAATGCATCTAGATCCGAAAAACTTCTCACCACCCAACTGCTATCATCTTGGCCTACGGCACCTGCATTTCCGACATGGAAGGGGGCAAAAATCCCTTAATAGGTTTCCTTTCTTCCACCCCTTTCAGCTTTACAAAAAACTCAGTGATAAGCAACCAGAGAGATCTTCTGGAACACAAAACACTCTGAGCACAGCTTTGCTCAAAACGCAAAAACATCTTCTGCTTTCATCAGAGTGAATGCCAACGTCCCCGCTTGGGCTGCTGAGTTGCCTGAGATCTCATTTCTCCCACTGCACCCCTTGCTGGGCTATTCTTGCTTTGCTATAGGTATGACCCAGCCCCTTACCTACTTCAGGTGCTTTCTCCAATAGCAACCTATCAGGAAACACAGCCCGAACATTATATCTGAGCTCTACATTTCCCTCGCTCCAGTGCTCCTCTCCGTTCTTTGTTTATTTTTCTGCATATCACTCATGGTCCTTTAACACACTAGGTGCCTTATTTATTTTGTATGGAACCATGTGAATTATGGTTCAAGCTCAAGTACCCCTGGCCTCACATTACATGCTTCTTCCTTAACATCTTTTTGGGTATGTGTGTATTTTCTTCTAATTCCCAAAGCCCTGACTGTCACAATTTCCATATGTAAGGAAGAAGAATTTTTCCTCTATTCTGTTAGGTTTGTGGCAGGGGCCTATGAGTCAACTGACAAAGGACAGATTGATAGGAGAAAAAGTACAAATTCTGTTGATGTGGATATTTTTTATTTAAATTTTATATGCATGAAGGCTTCCCAGTAAAGAAGTGAGAACCCAAAGAAGAAGTTAAACTTGAAAGCTTTTATACCATTTAACAATATTGTAGGGAAGTGCGTAGACAACGAAAAGGGGAGTTTGGGCTTTTAGGGGAAACATTTGTGGGACGGTAACTAAAAGGAGAAACTAGTGGAAGCGGGGGTTATTTTAGTGGGATTTGTTTCTGCAGACTCATAATGGTGCTGACTTTCCATCTTTAGTGATCAGAGTAGTTCTCCTCCTCTGGTATGGAAGATGAGAAGGGAACACCTTCACAAAGGGACATTTATGCCCCGCTTTTAGGCAGACAGGAGGAAGACAGAGAGCCCTTCCTGTTTGTTTTTTTCTTAATTGCTCTCAGCTCAGAATCAACCTTATGCTAAAGTGGCATATTTTGCGGTCACAAATGTTTGCATTTGTTTTTAAGTCTGAGACCCTCAAAAGAAAATACAAGTTCATTACCTAAAAGGAAATAGGTTCAGAAGCAAAGAAACTATGTGTTTCCGCCCGGTTTCGAACCGGGGACCTTTCGCGTGTTAGGCGAACGTGATAACCACTACACTACGGAAACCCCATAGGGCAGTGCTTTGGTAAAAGTAAATATTTCTTGATACCCCAGGTCTTTTTCCTGGAGGGATTTCCCTTTTACCAAGTTAACACTATCATCTACCAGTAGCAAAGTGTTTGCCAAATATATCTACTATAATGTTCAGAGAAGCCTGTTTAGAACGCCAAAAAACTGGAAACTACCCAGTGTCCCTGATGGTTTTCTAGAGAAAATGACACCAGATCTGAGATGTCATAGATGAAGAGTATGCTGAAGTATTAGTATATAGTATATTTTAGTATATGGTATATAGTATATATTTAGTATATAGTATATAGTATATTTTAATCTAAATATGAGGAGAGAATTTGGAGCCTAACCACTAATTCTTGGAGTACAAATGTCATCAGTGAAGACTTCTTTTTAAAGAAAAAAATCAAAGTGTAATTTACATAATTAAAATGCACTAAACTCAAGGACACATCTCAATGGGGAAAAAAGTCAGATCAACTTATTCATTCAATAAACTCAGCAAATGACACCCAGGATAACCATAAAGAAATTGTAGCTATCCAAATTATACCAAAATGCTTGAAAATCTAAATTTAAAAAATCTTAAAAGCACCTGGAGGGGAATGACCTACAGTAGGTCAAAGAAAGGCTAAATGGAACAACAAATAAATCAATCAAAGAAAGGCAGGAAAAAAAAACCCCAAAAAACAAAAAACAAGTGGGACAAATGGAAAACAATTAACCTGATGATGGGCCTAAATCCAAATATAAATAATTGTATTTAATGTAAATGAGACAAACACAAAATTAAAAGGCAGAGAATGGCATGTTAAATAGTAAAATAAAACAAAGAAAAACAGGAGCCAACTGTACCCTGGTTACAAGAGACACAAAAGACGAATAAAGATGACAGGTTGAAAGTAGAGTGATGAGGGAAGATATACCTTGGAAACACAAACCATTACATCAATATCAGATATATATCAATATCAGACAGAGTAGACTCCAAGGTAAAAAGTAAGATCAAAGATAAAGAGATACATTCAATAACAATAAAACGATCAATTCACCAAAAAGATTTATTCTTAAATGAAGCAAAACCTAGAAAATGAAAACAAGAAATAAAACCACCACAACTATGACTGGTGATCTTAAGGACTCCTTTGAATAGCTGATAAGAAGCTGAAATAAAAGGGGAAATAACTAGGATATAGAGGATTTGAACCATAGCTAGTAACTGATCAACTTGATCTAGTCAGCACTTAAAAGATACTACTTCTAACTATTGTAGAATACATGTGTTGAGAATGGCTTTGATGACCAATCTTGAAGACAGGGGGAACAAGAGGAGGCTATTATAGCTTATGGTCAAGAAGAGATATTGAAGACCCAAATAGGGACCAACAGAAGGAAAAGAAGGGAACAAGACATCTTACACATGTTGAAGGCAAAGTCAACAGGACTTTGTGATGATTTGATGGTGGGAGGAATCAAGGTTAACCACAGGTTTCCAATGGGATTGATGTCAGTTGAGTTTATGGTGCCCTGTGCCAGTAGTACCTATATGAAATCCAAGTGGAGATGGAAATATGAATTTGAAGCTAGGGAGAGAGCTGTCTTAGATGTGGATATTTGGGGAGATCCACTCCAGGCAGGCAGCCCAAGAGGTTTAGAGTTGATAAAGAAATTCTGATGGGGAAAAGATCAACTCCAGAAATTCTGCAATGAGTCAAGATGTGAACATCAGCACTGGAAAGCACCAAATGCTTGAGATCCTTCCAGCTGCAATCATGGTATAGTACAAGACTCAAGAACTTAAAACTTAACCATCTAAGAGTGTTTGACATTCCTAAGTTTGATGTGCTGTGTATGTGGAATTGTAGACATAGACTCAGCATCAAACAATCCCAATACAGAGAAGAAAGTGTGACAACAGGTAACAGGGATAGATGAATTCAGAAGATCTCAGCTGAGTCTGAAGAGTAATGATTTCTGGAAGTAGTTATCCCCAGTATGGTCATCACCACATTTGTTTCACACCTAAAATTTCCTGATTAGACACTGAGTGGACATACTTCCCAACCATTTCTCCTTCTCTGCCATTTCTCATCATGGGCATGCTTTATCTTTCATCTTTTTATAGACATTTCATTCAAGTGAATTCACCAAACTATCCAGTGTCCAACGTTACTAATGAATAGCTAGACATGAAGAAGAAAGAACCACATAGCTGACCTAAAACAGTAGCATGTCTACTTTAATAGCACAAAAGAGGAGAGCTGTCTGCCTGAGGATCCCAAGCCAGGGATCATTTAATAGGGGAGGTGGTTTGAATAAAGAATAACTTGTGTAGGAAAGAAATAGTATTTCCATGAGAGAGAACTCCCTTCAGGAAAGACACAATTGTGAATGTTCAGGACATGGTTAAAACTGTCTTCCAGAGTAGCTGCCTTTTATCATTTAGTACTCTTAGCCACTCAATGCTTCCCAAGTTACATGATGTCCTCCATTAGATTCAAATCCACGTTAAGGAACTTTACAAATAGTCTTCTAACATCTTTCCATTTCCAGATGCTCAGCAATCAACAAGAAAGTAATCCTTTCTTAGTAGTCAGTAATTTCTTAGTAATACAAAAAATGTCTGAAAGGGCATGTTTTTAAAGTGGTTGGGTCTCTGTCACTTGACCTCAAATGGTAGGAAAAGAGAGGGAAACCTCAGCTAGGCTACTCACCTCCTGTACATATCATGACTAGCACAAATATTCTGAGTCCTTTAATAACTCTCGGTATATGTATTGGGAGTTCTTCTCAAACACCTGAGTATTACAAGATTCATCCTGTGTAAATTCAAGTTGGTTCCTACTCACCTAGCGAAAACATAGGAGGATAAATCATAAAAACCAGGAAGAAAGCAAGGAAACAGGCCCTGCTGGGATTTGAACCCAGGATCTCCTGTTTACTAGACAGGCGCTTTAACCAGCTAAGCCACAGAGCCAGGTGTGGCACCCTCTTCACTTACATCTTATTTAAGTATGATTTCACACACCTTAACTATAAAGAAATTCGTAGCTAGTCTACCAGATGTTTCAGAAACAAAAAAGAATAGACATTGTCTCAGTCAAAACCAAAGAATGTTCTTTGGAAGGATGAACACAGAGACCGGACTGAGATGATTCTCTCTTCTTGGATCATTGTTTCAGTGTGGACACCACTAGTCTCACTAGACTACACTCTGGCGGCAAAGACAGGCCTTGGTTGAATCCAAAAGGAAAAATGAAATGACTTTCTACTAACCACCATTTTGTTTTAACCAGACCTGGGCTCTCCTCTTTTGGTGTGGAAAAGGACATGTTACTGGTCAAAGACCGGCACGTGTCTGACCCATGGTTGTCAAAACAGCTGTTAGGATACGTTTGCACCTGTGAGGTTGTGCTCGAGGATGGTGGTACTCTTTTCTCAACTTCAGAAATGTTGACTGCCGGTGGCTCACAGCAGAGCTGGTCTCTGGGAACTGTCCTCAACAGAAGAGGCACCTTGCTCAAATTTACACCCACCATTGGGGGTGCTCAAATCCAAGACTGGTTGATGGAAGAGTATAAAGTCCTCCTCTCCTCTTATTTCTGAAGGGCCGTTCCAGGCTCAAATATCCCTGAGAGATCCGCTTGAGGCCTCTGTTAAACTACACCACGCTCATCTTCTGCCTCTTCCAATGCCACTTCCCTTACCTTTTCCTATTTGCTGATTCTAAGAGCATTCCCAATAAAAGGGCACACAAGCTCCATTTCCGTGTCTGTTTCCCAGGGAACCGACCACGACCAAAGGCAAGTAACTGATGATCGAAGCCTACTTCGATCTCTAGAGGTCAAAGTAAGTCTGAACGTGGCCCGGACTCAGAAATCATTTACCACAGCAAGTACCCTGGTAAAATAAAAGTAATCGTAATCTTAATATTCTACCCTACCAACTTACAGACTTGTCGCCACAGAACAACACCAACAACAAATTTATGAAGATACCTACCAGTTGGTTCAAATGATGTATAACGTTAGTTAAAACGTGCTCAGGGACCAGAGGAATAATTTAGGACAGTAAAAGCAAGTACCTGAAATGGGAGGTTAGAAACTAAGTGGGACATGTAGCTAGTCAAAGAACATGATTCTCATTTCTAGGGAAAAATGCGAATACCAAGTACGAAACATCTTATAGACTGTAGTGCGTATCCAGAAGACCATATAGACGTGCACACACGTACTTACAAGACCACACAGACGTGCACACACG
>ML111939.1:0-36370 GCA_003697995.1 Taxidea taxus jeffersonii | reverse complement strand
ACTTACAAGACCACACAGACGTGCACACACGTACTTACAAGACCACATAGACGTGCACACACGTACTTACAAGACCACACAGACGTGCACACACGTACTTACAAGACCACACAGACGTGCACACACGTACTTACAAATGGAGTGTGAGGGCTTTTAGACTGTACGCAGACCGATCAGCTTCTGAAAATGCCAGGCCCCCAGCTCCGAAGGCGCCGTGGTGGGGAGAGGAGAAGCAGACGCGGCAGGAGAGCAGGGGACCAGCGGACTCGGCGGCTCCCGCGGCCCCCGTGGACGCGCACCGGGCGGCAGGTGGATCACGCGCCGGCCGGAGAGGGCGCCCCTCCTCGGAGCTTCCCCGCCGTGCTCCTCAGCCTCGCGACCGGGTCGGTCCCGGCGTTTCCCCCGGGCCAGGTGACGGCCCTGTCGCTGGACACGCCCTGCCTCCCACAGACCGCGCCCGGGTTGGCGCGGGCCTGGCGCTCTGCTCCGGGTCCCCGCGGGGTCAGAAGCTCCCGGAGACCACCGCGCTTCTGGGGCCCGCGCCGACGCCAGCCCCGCACTCGGGCGCCACCGCGCGTCCGGTGCGCCGCACTGCAGCTCCACGTCGGCGACGCTCCCGGGCGGACTCGGGGTGGGCGGCGGGCCCTGCAGGGTTCCGGGTCCCCAGGGTCCGGGCGGACCTGACCTGCGGAGAACAGGCCCCAGGAGCGGTGGGGCACCTGGGACCCGCTGCCGGGCGTTGGCCTGAATCTTCTCAGGTTTTCCTGGAAGAAGCATGATCCGTTGAGGCTGAATATGGGACTTTTCCCCTCCCTTCTCCCGCATCTGCCCCTCCAGAGAGGAAGAACGCGGGGGATCAGAACGATTCTTTTTCCCAAGAGAAACCTCAGGATAGGAATGTTGTTTCTGTGTTTTTTCGGAAAAGCGGCGCGCATCCTGGCCGGTTAGCTCAGTTGGTTAGAGCGTGGTGCTAATAACGCCAAGGTCGCGGGTTCGATCCCCGTACGGGCCAAGCTGCAGGTGCTTTTTGCACCACACCGGGAGCAACTGCAGGCCTCGGGCTTTGCGGAGGAACCGACCTCTGAGCTCGTTTGCTGCGAGTGCTGGTCCCCAGACCGACGGAGTCAAGGACCAGCCTGGGTTCCTAGCAGAGCCCGCTCGGCCCCAGATAGGAGGGACGACATACAGCGCTTGTCTTGCTTGCTTTTCCCATGAAGACATTGTTTTTGGAGGGGGAAAGCCCTGTATTATGAAGACCAGTTGTGGAATCACCCTTTATATCAGTCCTTCTGGGTCATTCCGCATTTCCCAGTTCAGTCTAAAAGAAAAAAGACTAAAAAACGAGAAAAAAAAATCTTCCAAAACTTTAATAGTGAGAACGGCCAAGATCTTTATTTATACGCTCTCACACTTTATCTGAAATAAAAGGGTTAAGTAACTTGAGACACAGTTTTATTTTTTGCATAAGTAATACCTACATTGGTGTGTTTCAAAAAGAAACTTTAAAAAGATGGAGATGTTTCCCTCCCACCCTTATTCTTCATCAGCCCACTTCTCACCATCCCAGGTAAGCTCTGTCCATAATTTCTCATTTAGCCTTACTGGTTTTCCTTAGGCGTGGATACATTTCTCAATTTACGCATTGTTTTGCATTTGCACTTTTTTCTTAGTATATCTTGAGTATTTGTAATTGCACTTTGTACCTGGTACACTGCCAAAGTGAAAGCTCATTTTCAAATGACTTGGTCCTGCCCCCGGTGGAGCGTTGATGTCGCGAACCACAGAGGCGCAGAAACCTCCAGGTTCCTAGAGTGGACCGGAAGTGACGCCCACGGTGGGCAGCCCAGCGTCGGGTTGTGGACCCGAGCGGTCCCTGTGCTCGCCGGCGTTCTGCGGCGATGGGCTCCCGCGGGGTGGGAAACCGGCTCCCCGAGTCCGGAGGCCCCGCAGGACCGCCACGGGCTTTGAGGCGGCCCGAGAAGGGCCAGGCTTCGGAGCCTGCCACCTGACGACGGCGGGACGTGGGGGGACGCGTCCAGAAACGTAGGTCTGCGACGAGAGCTGCCCCCGCGGCACTAGGGCTGGCTCGGGAGGCGCCCGGCGGCGGGGGAAGCCGTAGGCGCTTCTCCCCGGCCTTCGGGAGGGAACGGAGGAGATGACTGTGCGGAGACAGCCCTTGGCCCGGCAGCCGATGGCGCTGGCCTGGCCGCTCCCCACCAGGTGAGGCCCACCCGGAGCAGCCTGGCCTTGCGGATGGCAGGACGTCCCTGTTGGAGCGTGTGGTTGGGGGCGGGGGAGCACCGAAGGGCTCAGGTGCTGGAGCGGCGGGTGCTGGAGTTCACTGCTCAGGATAACAGCATCTTCTGCAGAACCATCCTCTGGAAGGCAGAAGCGCTGCGACTGTGTTGAGTGCACTGATGATCCTGGGCATCAGGTAAGTGTGAGATGTGTATTGTCACAGGGCGAGCGGGGGGACAGGCTCAGATGATAGCAGTCCGTCGACCTCAACAGCCTGCCTCTACCCTGAAGTCATTAGAGATGAAAGTTCTTGAGCAGTGTTGATGTGCAGAGAGTGCTCCTGCCAGATCCCAGAGTCTGTCTCCCCCTTCCTTCTGGGGGACACTGTTCTTGGACACTGTCTTGTTCCTGATCTTAAAGGGAAAGCTCTCATTTATTCACCTTTGAGAATGATGTTAGCTGTGGGCTCATAATTGATATTAAATTATGTTTAGGTACATCCTTGTAAACCTAGTTTGTCCACAGTTTTTTTTTTTTAAATCATAAAAGGTGGTTGAATCTTGTCAGATGCTTTTTCTACATCTGTTAAGATGATCATGTGATTTTTACCCTTTGTTCAGTTCTTGTGGTGTATCCCATTAATCCAGTCATCTCTGAGGTGTGTTGATGATGATGACTATCCCGGCAAACCTGGCGAGAGCGTGTCCCAAGTCTATCAGTTAAGGTGAGTCAAATTTTGTGTTCACTTAGGCTGCAGAAGCCTTTCCGTTTTTGATTTCTCAAAAAGGGAGTCTGTTCACGAATTGATGCTAAATTGGTGTTTGTGGGAATAAGGAGGTCCTCGGCTTCCTACACCATGTCTTGCTCTAGAAGTAGCACTGGTCCGTTGTTCTCAGTACCCCTCGACCCATCCACCCGCGCTTGGAGTCCGGCTCGAGCGCTCGTGGTGGGCTCTTGCACCCGCTAGCACTGACCGTAGTTGCCGTGACTGCCCCCTGAGAGTGCCGAGACCGTCCTGGAAGTTTAACCAGTTCTGTGGTAAAGGAACTCGAGCTCTTGGCCGTTCCAGTTTTGGAATGATTGATCGTCTTCTGAGCACTGGGGCCATCACTCTGTGATTCGTTCATCGTCCACAAATAGTGTGGTGCTAACACGCCAGGCTGTGCTAGGCAGTGGGGAAACAGACTAAAGTCTCAGGCCATTCCTGACTCCTGTTTCTCTCATACCACACGTCTCATCTCATCACTAAGTCCGATGGCTGTACCTGCAAAGTAAGCCCAGTTTGAGACTTCTAATGCCCTCTGCAACCACGGACTGCTCCCAACCACCATCATCTCCTGTGGCCTCACTATTCCAGTAACTCCTGAGTGCCTTGCTTTAACTCGGGCCCCATAGTCTAATCATAACACAGCAACTGCGTGAATGCACAGATATGTGAGTCCCATCTCCCATTCCTTTGCTCCAGTGGCTTCTCAGAATAAACACCAGATTCTTTAATGTTACTTGGTGGATCTTACACAATCTGGCCTCCATCTCCTTTCTGCCATCTAGCGCTCTCCCGTCTCACTCCACCGTGCTGGCCTACTCTGGCCTACTCGCTTGAAGTGATACATGTTGACTGTGAAGTCGGGAAGTCAGTCATTGTCTTATGTATCCACACAAGGTGAATGTAAGGGCCTATTTAGCCAAAAGGGCTCCATTTCGGTTGAATAGCCATTGTGGTGTTTATGCAGTAAAACTTAAACTGTCCCTGCCCCCCTTCCTCAAGGCGCTGCCGCTCCCCTGCAGGGGATTTACTTAAAAACAAGTCCCGGAAGCCAGTCCCAGGTAACAAAGCCCAAATACAAGGGCGGCTCAGGCCAGGTGGAGGTATCCAATCAGTGGGGCGCACATACCGTCTCCCTAGCTACCAAGGTGTGTGGACCCCGCATTTTGGGCACCAATTCTGACCAAGGTGATAGGGTAGTTCAAATGCCTACTATGGGGTAAATTATAACTCAATTGGTCACTTATGTGTGACCTAGCCTGACTGTGCAGTTTTCTCTGTGTCATTGGTCACCTGTGCATGGCCAGCCCCAACCACATGGCCTTTGCCCTTAAAAGCCAGTCTGTAAGGCAGAGAGGGATCGCCTCTTTGTAAGAGACGGCCCTGACCGTTCAGTTTGATTCTTGATGCTTGGTGCAAAATAAAGCTTTGCTTGACCTTCACTTTGTATCAGTCTTGCTCCTTTGATTACGGACCCAACAGTGAATACAGTTTGGACAGTGTGCTTGGGTAAGCTTCCAACCCAAGCTTGGGCCTCAAAGGAGAGATTTATACTGGCCGATGAGAAGAGGGAAGCAAGAGGACCTGGTAGATGGGATTGAGCAAAGGCAGAGGGTTGTAGCACTCTAGGGATATCTCTGTATGGGAGCCATATTTGTTTGCAAACCAGTCTTAGGCACCTGGAACAGTATAGGCACCACAGTAGGGGTTGAGACTTACTTACTGAATGAACGAGAGATATTTGGATGGTACTTAGTGGGCAATGGGACAGAAGGTTTAGATGGCGCCCATACAAGGAACACTTGCCTCTACAGGACTTGAGAAACACTATGGTGAATGCTTTTTGGCAGAGAGGTTGAATTTTTGGAGGGCGTAGACAGAAATAAAGCTGGAAAGATAGGTTGAGGCGAGATTAAGGAAGGGCTTGGATGTTACTCCAAGGTTTACATTAGATGTGCTTAGGGAGATGTTGGGGGGCTTCCAAGCAGGGGGAAACCAGATGAAGTGACTCTCAGTCTGGAGTCTGGAATGATGGCAATAATGGCTGGAGCCTGGGAGAGACATGTTCCAGAACCTCAGGCTTAACACACTGTGGGCCTACAGTACTTGTTAAATAAGGGATTGAATTGCAGAGGGGATATTGGGGCGAGAATGGGAGATTTAAGAACGTTTCAGGAATGAGGGATCATTAAGAATTGTCTTTGAGGGGCGCCTGGGTGGCTCAGTGAGTTAAGTCCTCTGCCTTTGGCTCAGGTCATGATCTCAGGGTCCTGGGATCAAGCCCCGCATCAGGCTCTCTGCTCAGCAGGGAGCCTGCTTCCTCCTCTCTCTCTGCCTACTTGTGATCTCTGTCTGTCAAATAAATAAATAAAATCTTTAAAAAAAAAAAAAGAATTGTCTTTGAAGGATGAGGAGGAAATTTGGAGGGTCTGGGGACACACCTCTTCCCTTTTCATCAGTGCTTTAAGACGAAGAACCTGAACAGAGACGTGACCCTCACCTGTCATGTCCTGGCCACCGTCCTGGTGTCTTCCCTCGTCTCCTCCCGGCGGAAAGAGAACCTTCTGGAGAGGCCAGTGTCCTCCTCAGCGTGCCCTTCAAAGACCACAGGAGTCAGACGTGCTGGGAGCCCAAACACCAGCCCAGTGAGTCCAGGGGTAAGCTGCAGCCTCGGGTACCTGCCTCCCCACTGGCCACTCCTTCCCGCTCCCTGGACACCTGAGCACCGGGACAACCAAGGAGTGGACCCCCAAAAAGGAAAAACTTCTCAGACTCTCTTGTCCTTCTTTCCTGATTCTAGCTACCTCCTACTGGGCAGAGTTTTCACGACCAGCGCCCTTCTCCTCTCACTGCTTCGACTTTGTGTTGCTGACCTTCCCGCAATTACTCCCTGAGACCCAGAAACAGCATGTTTCCTGTGCTGTTATCTTCATCGTCTTAGGTAAGGAGAGGCGGGAATGAACTCAGAAGGTCTTGGTTTTGGGTTAGGGTAGGATTTTTGCTTGATTAGCTTTTTAATCACTGTTCAGGAAAGTACAGAGGAAGAGGAAAGTCTAGGAGAAGCACATTGTCTCAAAGGAGGCAGAAGGAAAGTGAGGGGCAGTAACAATGGCACGATTCTGGTTCATCGACCATGACCCTGCTGTGAAACCCTGGAGGACTGGCGGAGGCTTATCAGGAGACCTGCATCTCCCCTTTCTTGGGTCCACAGGTAATTTTGTGTTCCTCATTATTTATGCACTACATGCAAATTTTGGAAGTGTCTCAGGGACCCAGTCCACCAAAAGTCACGTTAAGTCTCCTTACTTCATGAACGTGTCCGGCTCTGGCCTGTTTCTAGTGTCTGGTCAGTGATCATTGGATTCTGATGGAAGAAGGTGAGTTAACCTGCCAGGAAGTGGGTAAAGCTCATTTCTTTGATCTCGCTTTTCTTTTGTCTTAGAGTCTCAGATGTGGAAGTTACATCCGCAGCCGATTATCTAACTTTCTCCAATTCCTCCGTGGATCTGGGCATTGGTGGCCCTTACACTGTTTGGCGGCAACTTCTTCCTATTGTCCAGTGACCTGTATTAGAAACTGCAATTCAGTTTTGCAATATAAATCCTCAAACTGGGATTGAGAAGCAGTCTCTCTGCACCAACTTGAACAAGGGGTCGAATGCAGAATATGGGAAAGAATTGTTTCCCTTTTTTGACAACGGGAAAGAGAAGACCACGTGTAGGACTGGTTACATAATTTGGGAGGCCCGGTGTGAAATGAAGGTGTGGAGTCTCTTGGTCGAAAATTATTAGCAATTTCAAGATGCTGACAGCAGAGCTTTAAAGCAAGCGTGAGCTCCTCCGAGTGCAGGGCCCCGTGTCTCTGCCCAAGTTGCACGCCTGGGAAGTGAGCTCGGACAGTGTGTTATGTGGTGATAACAACAACGTGTGTGGGTAACCCACGCTGTAGTCTCTGGGCCCATTACACTCTTTAAAATGAGAGATTGTTCTAGAATCATCCGTGTAGTTATTTTGTTAGGAGCCCTCTGCCTTTGCAGTTCCCAGCGTCTGGGAACTGTTGGTGTTTTAAAATCCCGACCTCGCCACACGGATACCGACACAGAGCTGGGCCTGGAACCACGCAGAAGGCGTGAGTGTGGTGTGGCAGACTCGGCGCCCCTAACTGGGGATTTCTCGGCCATTCACCCCAAAGACGGTGTCACTGATTCGGGAAAGCCCTGACTTCTTCCCCTTGTTCTGTTCATTTCTCTTTCTGGAGGCTCGGGCCACAGGTCTGTTTCGGGGCAGAGGAAGGGAAGGGGTAGCGCTGTGTGTGCGGGGCTAGCGGAGAGGCGGCCTTGCCTTTCGGCTCCTGGATTAGGCAGGTGCCTGTTCGCCGTTATCTCTGCTTCTCTGCACCCGCTGGGGGGCGGGCCTGCCTCACGGGGGTGTCTCCTTGTCCTCAACAAAGCCCTTTCCCCATCTATGAAGTTTAGGTTTTAATAAAAACTCTCTTCCTCCTGGAAGTGTGATGGGTCGTTTATTCCCACGGTGTCATCACCACAGCTGTTGCTGGCGGGCACAGTGTTTGTGTTTGGGGGCGGGACTTCCTCACCAGTAGGGCGGCATCCCTGGGGACCTGCCCCTAGCAAACCACTGCCGTGTGTGTGTGTGTGTGTGTGTGTGTGTGTGTGTGTGTGTGTGTGTACGTGTGCATGTGTGTGCATGTGTGCGCGTGTGTGGGCGTGTGTGTCCTTCTGTGCGTGTGTAATAAAGTTTCATTCTAGGTATTTCATCTTTTCCCTGTTGTTCTGGGCATATCTTCAGTGTAAAGAGCCAGAGGATTGCAATCTTGCCATCTGCAATGGTGTGGATGGAACCAGAGAGTGTTATACTGAGTGAAACAGGTCAGAGAAAGATGGTTTTCAGATAATCTCACTCATACGTGGAATTTAAGAGACAAAACAGGGTCATGGGGGAAGGGAGGGGAAAATAAAAGAAGATGAAATCAGGGACAAACCAGAAGAGACTCTTAATCACAGGAAACAAACTGAGGGTTGCTGGGGCGGGGGGGTGGGGGGTGGGTGGGGGATGGCAGTGGGGGGTGGGGTAACTGGGTGGTGGGCATGAAGGAAGCACGTGATGTGACCATGTGACGAGCCCTGGGTGTTGTACGACACTGATGAATCACTGACCTCTGCCTCGGAAGCTAATTTAAAAAAATCCAGGGGATTGGTTTTTTTCACTATTTCTGAATTTACTTTTCTCCTCTTTTTAATTATACAAGTATTATAGAGGATTGTCAAAACACATAAATTTCCTGTTGAAAACAAAAGCTACCTGTCGGTCTCTCCCTCTATCCAGAAAGCCTGGTGGGAGGGAGAAACGTAGTTTGTTTGTTTTTTCCCCCTCAGTGTTGCATTCCTAATATCAAGATGCATGCTTAAAAAAAAAGTTTAAGGGATAAATTGGTAGCTATTGTTAATTATAAATTAGATGAAAAATTAATATCTGTAAAGGATTTTACAGGGCTTAGACACCATGGGAAGGATCTTGGAGGCCATCAGAGAATTCTGTCTACCTCAAGATACAACAACAAAGGTTGGAGGAGTGGAAATTGCCAGTATCACTGACGATTGGAGGAATTTAATAAAGTCAAATGCCTCGTACAACAGGTTCAGATCTTCCCGGTGGCAGAGATAGGTGTGGGATCATAGTTTTAGATCAGTTGCTCTGGGGAGGAAAAGTGACATAAGGAAACTTCTATAGGGATGGAACCTGGACATGGGCGCCATTGGCATGATAGTCTGAACAATGTCACCCACTGACCACTAGGAGACTGCTGTATTTTCTCATTAGCAAGTGTCAATTTGGTAAAATCTTTGCCACCTGGAGTCTCATTTCAGAAAAAAATAAGCCCTCCTCTTCCACTGATCCTCTCTCTCCCCTTAATCCATGAGAAAGAAAAAAGATGACAAAACCCACCTTTGGTAGGGAAGAGTCTTACCTCTCTGTGGAGATTGAATCTCTCTCAAACCAACTTATTTCTGACTGTGATGACACAGATGAACTCCTTGGGAGGAACTCCTTTCCTTCTTCCCAGGAAGTCCAGGAAGGTCAGGAGCAAACATGAAGCTCAAGGCTCAGACTTGAAATTCAAGACAGCTCATGAAAATGATCCACTGAGCTGCCCCCAGGATCAGAGAACTTTCAAATGTGGAATCCCCATGTTTGATCTCAAAATATAGATGCAATTTAACTATCAGGACAAATTTTATCTAATTTTTTATCTGATTTTGGAGTTTGTGTTAAGGATTGCTATAAAAGAAATGAGGGAGTTTCTTCTAAGGGCTCAGGGGACTAACCTATACCATGGCCAAGAGACTTAATTCACCAGGCACGTAACTGCTGTTCATGTCATACAGATTATTACCTCCATTTAACAAAGAAAGATATCAAGGCTCAGGGAGTCATTGGGAAAGCCAGAATTAGAACACTGGTTGTTGAGTTCCAAACTTCATAGTCTTTCGAATTATCTTGCCCCATACATTTTAGAGGGAGCAGAATTTAGTAGTCTGGCTTTTCAATCAATGGGGAAGAATATGGATATTCAATAATACGGTGTTGGCATGCAGAAGAATGAAACTGAACCACTTTCTAACACCAAACACAGAAATAGATTCCGAATGGATGGAAGACCTTAATATGAAACAGGAGACCATCAAGATCCTAGAGGAGAACACAGACAGCAACCCCTTTGACCTTGGCCATAACAATTTGCTAGACATGTCTCCAAAGGCAAAAGTGAAATACTGGGACATCATCAAGGTAAAAGTCTTCTGCACAACAAAGGAAACTGTTGACAAAAGTAAAAGGTAACCTATGGAATGGGAGAAGATATTTGCAAATGACATATTAGTTAAAGAGCTAGTATCCAAAATCTGTAAAGAACTTACCGAACTCAACTTCCAAAAAACAAAATGTCCAGTTAAGAAATGGGCAGAAGACATGAACAGACATTTCTCCAAAGGAGACATCCAAATAGCTAACAGACATGAAAAAAATGCTCAGTATCAGTCCTCACCAGGGACATACAAATCAAAACCACAATGAGATACCACCTCACACTAGTCAGAATGGCCAAAATTAACAAGTCAGGAAACAGATGTTGGCGAGGATGTGGAGAAAGGTAACCCTTTTATGCTGTTGGTGGGAATGCAAGCTCGTGCAGCTGCTCTGGAAAACATACAGAGATTGCTCAAAAAGTTAACAACTACCCTATCACCCAGCAGTTGCACAACTAGGTATTTATCCAAGGGATACAAAGGGGGCACAAGTACCCCAGTGTTTATAGTAACAATTTCCACAATAGCCAAACTATGGACAGAGCCCAGATGTCCGTTGACAGATGAATGGATAGAGAAGCTCTGGTCCATATAGGCTATGGAATACTACTCAGCCATCACAAAGAATAAAATCTTGCCATTTGCAAAATGCAACTAGAGGGTATAATGCTAAGTGAAAAAGTTAGTCAGAGAAACACAAATACCATATGATTCCAGTCATATGTGGACTTTAAGAAACAAAATAGATGAACTTAAGGGAAGGGAGGGAAAAATAAAATAAGAATCAAGAGGGAGGCAGACCATAAGAGATGCTGAACTCCAGGAAAAAAACAGTTGCTGGAAGGGAAGAGGGTGGGGGGATGCGATAACTGGGTGATGGGCATTAAGAAGGACACATGATGTAACAATAATAAGCACTGGGTGTTATATACAACTGATGAATCCCTGAACTCTATCTTTGAAACGAATACAGTATATGTTAATTAAATTGAATTTAAATTAAAAAACTGTGTTGGGATCACTGGCAGTTCTCTGGAAATAAGGTGGAGTTGGATCTGTATCTCACATATTAAAACACAGGAACAAATTGGATAAATCAAAGACCTAAGTGCAAAAAAGAAATCCTGTACATTATAGAAGAAAGCACGGCATTCCTCTGTCACTCTTTTTGATCTCCTGGGGGGGGGGGGCACATCTAAGTCAGGTATTGAACCAGAATACCCCTCACTTTGGCCACAGACCCACATCACTGCAAAGTTCTAAGGCAACTAACAAACTGGATCATTGGGGACATATCAGAACACATTGGCTTAATTGATTCATATTTAAAGAGCCCCTATAAATCACAAGAGAAAGACATAACAACCAACAGAAAAACGAGTACACAGAAAAGGAAAGGCGGATGGCTCATGAACTTAAAAAATGCTCAACAACACTTACCCGAGAAAGTCAAAATCAAGTCCACTGAGGGTCCGATTTCAGATTTCAAAGCCCCCCGTTCTGCTGGTGAGGGTTCACCTCTGCTTTCTGGGGCGAGCTGGAGGGGCACCCCCGCAGAGCTCTGACGACCTTTGGAAACAGGGAGCATCCCGCGGCAGGTGGTTCTCGCTTGGCAGGGACGGCAGAGAGGAGGGCTTCTTCCCTGTGGCGCCAAGGGCAAAGCCCGCAGGTTCCACCCCCTTGCAACTGCGGGGCCCGGGTAAAATCTCGTTACAGGGGCTGTGGACGTGGGAGAGTTCTCCTTGGGTTGGCAGTTGGATGGGGCCGGGACAGAAAACAGTGGGCGCAGGTACTACTTCCTAGTCCTCCTGACTGTCTGAAGGCAGAGCAGGGTAACATTTTCTAACGTGTCCGCGGGGGACAGAAAAGCAGACGCGGGGTCCGACCCCAAGCTTCGCTGAAGGCCGGCCCTTCCCCGAAAGGGCTGCAGAGACGGGAACCTGCTCTACCGGGAGTGGGGTTCGAACCCACGCGGGCACACGCCCATTGGATCTTAAGTCCAACGCCTTAACCACTCGGCCATCCCGGTGGCTGGGCTCCTGCCCTCGGCAATTATTTTTTTATTGGAGCCAGTGTCTCCGCGCCGCGCCTGAAGGAAATGCTTCTGCTTCTGGAGCATCGCACGAGAAGGTTGGGATAGAGAAGACAGCACGCTTTCCCCTGAGCTCCGCTCGCTGGATCACCGCCTGTGTTGTGGAGAAATTGCTGTTTCTTGTGTCTTTTGATACGAAAAGAAGAACGCGTGGGGGAGGGGCGGGGTTAAGGAGGTGCACCTGCTCCCTCTGTCCCCAGCAGCCCCGCCCGGATTTTGCCGGGAGACCAGGGCTCCTGCTCCCGCCCACCCCTCTGCAGACGCCTCCCAGCGCTGGAGGCTGTAGGGCTGGGCCCCGGGGGACAGAAGGTGAACACAAGCTCGCCCTGGGGAGACATTTGGAAATCCCTAGTGGACAGGGGCAGCTGGATTTCGTGACTTTGATTTGAATGACAAGACACTTTCAGCGACACCCAGTATGTCCACAAAGGAGCACACTGAGCTCGCCCCCAAACTCCGATTTAGGGGGGACCCCAAGAATCTGAATTCCATTCAGCACCCTCAACTAACTAATGTCATCTGTCTGCTGACTACCCTCAGCCAAGGTGCTAAAAGTGGTCCTGGGGAATTTAAGGACATGAAAGCAGCTCCCAGATGGGACATTTGGGGTCTCTGAAATGATATCCTGGCGCACAGGCTGCAATATAATTAATTTATATAATAATACGGAGCACCTCGTGTGTGACAGGGGCTCTCCAGTTGCTGAGGGAAGGCACCCCGGTATGAGGGGGTTATGTCAGGGGTACAAGACAAGCAGAGGGTCTGAAGATAGCTCTTCCCAGAATGTCAGTTGATGAAGAAGCCCATCCTTCATTTTGAATGTTCAGACTGACTGGGTCCCCATCCAGATCTTTCTCTCTGCCTCATAAATTCCTGGGCAAGGAATGGCCTGCGCAAGTGCTGTGGTGGTCCCGCTCTGGGTTCTGTCTCTGGCCAGATCAAGGTTCAACTCCTAGAAAGGAGACGTCGCCTAAAAGAGTCCTGTGCCTCCCAAGCCTTGAAGGAAACCCAGGTCTCTCAGTGCTGGGGTGAGAATTGGGCTGGGGACGGGGCTGGATGTGACTGCAGGCTTCCACACGAGACAGATCAGAGATAGAGCCCATCAGGTACGGACACACACAGAGCTTTCCAAAATACCCCAGTCCTGCTGCTCTCCACACAGGCTACGCAGCAGAATCAGCGATTCAGTTTAATTCTTAGGTGTGAAAGTAAAAAATAAAGCTACTAGAGGTATATGTGGGAGAATATCATCGTGTGCTATGAGCAGAGAAGAACTTTTATTTTTTGTTATTTATTTGAGGAGAACTTTTAAAAACTTCAAGAACATGAACAACAAAGAAATACATTCTAGTATTTGCTTCCACTAAAAGAAGAATATGTAAAATAAAGGACATAAAAGAAACATAAATAGATAAATGTGATCATGGGAGAGTATATTTAAATTGCCCCCAAATAGGTGGGGCCAGGTGGAAAGAGAGAAGATATAATAGCAAGAAGCCATGACAAGCAGCAAGATGAAAAGGACAAGGGCCAAGAATAGGACAAGCAATTTAGGGGAGAGAGACATAGGAAGACTAACAAATATTGTGCAAAAACCTCCAAAATAATTTATCACCTCAGAAATAATAGGTAAAAAGAGATGATACTCTACCACCATTTGATTGGCCAGAGTAAAAAGCTGAGTAAAACCCATTATCGTACGACTGGGAATGAAAGAACACCCACATCCTGCTGGAGGGGTTTGACACCGAGGATGTCGTCTCGGAGAACTTACGCAAGCGAAGGATGTCCCCGTGTAGCATGGAGCCATTCTGCTCCTGCTTCTGGATCTTTCCCTGCCCTTCCCCCCTCAAATCCCGCCCGTGACAGGGCACATGGAAGGACGGCAGTCACAGCACGGGGTGCTGTGAAATTGGAGGAAACTTTGATTTTCATTATTGGGCAGTGGACGCGCGCACTTTAGAAGAGCATGCACACTTATGCCGTGGTGATAGTTTGCGACCTCGGAGCAACACGGGCGGAGCCGGAAACCCTGGCGCTGTTGCAGGGGAGCTCTGCATGCGGACCAGCCTCCTTCCACCGGTGAGGCACTGGCCGGGGCGCAGCTGCCCGGCCCCCGCACAACACGGTAGACGCACACCTGTGAATAACCGTTTTCCGACCCTCGCTGTCACCACAGGACCTTGGTCCCTGACGGAGAGGAAAGAGAAGCGATGGGCCTGACAGGTTTTAGCTTGGTGCCTGGTGGCAGTTTTTAGGCCCCGGTCCCCCCTCCTCGTGATTTGGGCACATTGCGCGGGTGGGGGCTTCCGAACAAATGCAGCACCTTAGGTTTGGGCCCATCCTAAGCAGGTCCGTGGGTCAGCCACAGGTGGACACAGGGCTCCCAGGGGAAACGTTACCTGAACTTGGAAGAAAAAGGCTTCTTGATGGAGCAGCAGAGCCTTCACCCACCGCGCTGCCTGCGCTGTCATGGGACGGACACCTCCGCGCGGGCTCGTGTCACTAAAGAGACTTCCGGCCAGAGTGGTGACGCCGGCTCAGCCTTTCTCGGCCGTTTATGGTAAAATGTGAGCTGGGAGCTTTAAGCCAAGGGAAGAACCGTTAAATACCAATGAGCCCGAGGTGACAGGGCTTAAAGGGGAAGCCGTTTCTTATTCCCGCCGCCGCAGATGAAAACCAATCCCGAAATTAGGAGATGCCTTTCAGGCAAATGTTAAGTCCAGGGCCGCCCAGGTGTGCTTGAAAACTCTTTCGCTGGCACTGCCAGGTGAGCTAAGGTGATCTCTCAGCAGAAAAACAAACCTCTAAGGGTCTTCAGGGCATGTCCTACGTGTCCCACCCACAAACCCACAAATCTGGGGGTGCGGCCCGCCAGCAGCTGTATTGGAAGCCAAGGTAAACAGGGGTTTCTGCTTCCAGGTTTGCGAACGCAGTTTTTGTTTAATACAGAGGTTGGAACACTCTTCCTGCAGGGGGCCGGCCGGTAAATATTTTAGGCCCGTCTGTCGGCAGGACTCACGTCTGCTGCTGAATCAGGAAAGCAGCCACAGATAACGTGAGAAAGTAAGTGTGGCTGTGTTCCCAGAAAACTTTATAAAAACAGGCGGCTGGCCAGATGTGGCCTGGGGGTCATGGTCTGCCGACTCTAGATCTAAAGGAATCCACTCCGGCAACGTTCATGACATTGCGGGGCTGTCGAGAGCACGGTGGCTGAACACCGACGGCGGGGACTCAAAGAGCCAGAGGACAGCCGAAACGAAAAGAGGACCCTGACCCTCCCAGACGCGGTGGGACAAAGGCTCAGTAAGAGCAATGCCATCTGAACAGGATGGACGAGTGGGACGGAGCCGCCAAGAGTCCGGGAGGACGATTCCCAGCCAGCACGACTGAGTCCCAATCCAGTGGCATCCTGTGCCCACTGGCTTCCAGACTTGCTGGGGCTTGGTGTGTCCCCTGGTTTTGTTCTCTTTGCACAGGAGTGTGGATGGCGTTTAGCCTCTGCCTCCGATGCCGGTCTGACTTGTACCTTCAGTCCACAGATGTTCCACTTAGGAAGAATCTGGCGTGAGCTTTCCCACCCGAGGAACTTCACCTGAGCCTTCCCCTGATTTGGATGACGCCATCCTGGATTTCACCATGACGTTACAAAGGAATCCGACCGGGAGGGAGGGAGGATACTTTCACATGTGAGAGACAGCATCATCGGAGGTCAAAAGTTAGGGGGACACAGGGGTCAAATCTAGGGCCTTGTTTCTCCTATCAGTCACCCACAGAGTTGGAAGGGCAGGATCCTTGCTGCTCCTAAGGGACCTGACGGGTCTCAGCGCCAAGCAAGTTGGGCTTCTCAGTGCGGCTCTTATTCCACAGAGGGAGTGTTCTTCTTTGGTTCTGACTGGAGTCCAGGTTCACTGTCTTGCTAAGCCCTAAAGAAATTGCTGAAATAAGAACACAGATTAAAGTGTGAAACTTTTAAAACAGTAAGTGAGATAGAGGGACAGACTGTGAGGCTCCGTGGCTTAGTTGGTTAAAGCGCCTGTCTAGTAAACAGGAGATCCTGGGTTCAAATCCCAGCGGGGCCTTGCCCTTTGTGGTTTTATGCAAACTTGGTTTATAGCTTATTGATGCCTCAGACGGCCAGTCTACCTGTCTGAGGCACTTTGTAGAGGAGCTGCAGAATTAGTCCCATGAATTAGCAAAGTCTATGCTATGAACTAGACTTGAGCTATAGTTTCCTAATTCTAAACTTTTGTAGCTATTCTCCACATTTCCTAAGAAACGTGCAGTCTCCCTTCACATTTTGTTTTGAATATAATTCAGAAAGAAGGCAAAAAGATAAAATGTGCATATTGTATAAACTGAGTGCTGTGATAACAATCCCTCCTCCCCCCATGATTCTGCGTTCTCTAAGACGTCGTTGAGTATTTTGAAAAATAGAGCAACATGTTGGAATCTTGAAAGAGTAAGAATGGTGAGTGCTGAAACCTACGGAAAGGAAACTCATGGGAGAACAAGAAAGCTGTAACAAGAGAAGGGAGGCAAGTGAGTCCTGAAGGACTCCGATGAAAGGAAAAGGCTGCAAAAAAATGGTCAGGCCCTAGAATAAAGTGTTAATGCTTTAGTGGATCTTTATCTTTTGATATTCTAGGGTGTGTCTTAAAGTGTTACCATAGTCTACAAACGCACCCCGTCACCCCCAGTGACCTGCACATTTCTTGTCACGCCGAGGGTGGCCTTCTTCTCAGCCCCCCCTCCTCCCTGTAAGGAACGCTGAGCTTGTGGTCCCAGTGCAAAATGAGAACGCAGGGCTTTTTGTTCCTAAGTTCTGAGATTTCCAACCAGCCATCGCAGAACATTGAATCAAGGGTCTGGCCTGGGGCAAACGCCCAGGTTGGGAACCACGAAGCCAGTCGTCTCTGGGAGTGCAATATTTTCCCCTCAAAGGTTGGATTTTAAAGGACACCTGAAAGTGGAATGGAATCCCAGGCGATGGTGCACGATATCGAGTACTTTCAGATAGAGCTTCAAGGCGGTACCGAGGCGGGAATGCTACACTCCACAAACAAAACCTGTGAAAACACACTTGGTTGAAGGTTTTTCTTTCCAACAATATATTTCTGGCTCATGTTCTTTTCTCAAATAACTCCTCCTTCCAGGTCCCCGCAAATGTCACCTGGCCTTGGCTCTAGGGCACACACCTTGGCCCTGTTCTCAGGCTGGATTCCACACTGCAGGGCCGTGCGCTGGAGGCCACGGGGAGTTTGACGGGGATGCGGGCTCTGGAAGGCTGAGAGGGGTCCAGGAAACGCGCGAAGTAATCGTGAAAGGGAAGGAAAAGCTAACCCGCCGCGGGGCGCGTGCGTTTTCCCCGGGCTTCGAACCGGGGACCTTTCGCGTGCGCGGCGACGCGATGACCGCTACGCCACGGAAACCCTCCGCGCGCCTGGGCGCCCTGGACGCGCGCTCCTTCCGCAGGCGCCGGCGCTGGTCCCTGCAACGCTGGGGGCCGTTTCCGACTCGTGGTCCGCGGCTGCGGCTGCAAACGGACCGCAAAGGAGCGGCGCGCCCAGGCTAGGAGCCCTCCGGCTCCCAGGTGTGTTCAAGGACTGACGCTCGGTGCGCCTTCTGCGCAGAGCACGACCGGCACCAGCACGCTCGCAAGCACCCTGGCGCTCACCGGGCTTGCGTGTGACTCCCGCGTGCCTCGGAATTCCTTCCCAGCCGCCCGCCCGCGTGCAGTGGCCGCCGCGCGCTGCAGGGTTTGCTTCCGACCCCGCGAAGTGGCCTCCGCTCTGCCGCCTTCCTGGGGCCCTAGGGAAGCCCCTCTCTGCGCACGGCTCCCAGGCGTTGCTCTCACCTCTTCCCTGCCTCGCCGGAAATGCAGAACTGCAATTCCTCCCCTAGAGTCCCACACACCGCAACCACTTTCTTTCCTAACATAGGTGTTTACTCTTTTTTAACAGTCTTGGTGTGTTTTGGAGAGCTGCTTCCAAATCACGGCAAAACGGAGTACGAAGTACAGGCATTTGGGGCGTTCTTATCATGAAAGGTGGTTGGGTTTTGTTGAGTGCTTTTTCTACATCTTTTGGTCTGGTCCTGTGCTTTTTCTCGCTTAGCCTGTTGGTTTGATTTTCGGCGTTGAACCAGCCTTGCACACCTGGAATCAATCCCACTGGGTCATGGGATATTCTTTTTATAGGCGGTTGGATTAGATTTGCGCTTATGTTGCTGAGGATTTTCGCATCTGTGTTCACAAGAGATGATGGTCCGTAGTTATCTTTTCCTGTAATGTCTTTGTTTGATACTGGCATTCGGGTAACGCGGGCCCCATCGAGTAAGTTTTGAAGCATTCCCTCTGCTTCTGTCTTTTGAAAGGGGTCATAGAGAATTGGTGTAGTTTCTTCCTTAAATGTTTGGCAGAATTCACCATGAACTTATCTGCACCTGAAATTTCTGTTTTGGAATGTTATTAATTTTTGATTCAATTATTTAAATACATATAGGCCTGTTCAGATTATTTCTTTTCTTCTTGTGTGAGTTTCGGCAAATTTTATCTTCACAATGTCAGCTGGTCCGTTTCATCTAGGTTATCCAAACTGTGGGCATAAAGGTTGTTCATAACAGTCCTTTATTATGCTTTTAATATGCATGGGATCTGTAGTGCTGTCCCCTCTTCCAATTCTGATATCACCAATTTGTGTCCCCTCCTTTTTTTTCCTTAGCCTGGTGAGAGGTTGATTGATTTTATTGATCTTTTCAAAGAACCAACTTTTGGTATCAATGATTTCCCGTTTCTAATTTCTGCTCTGATTTTTCCTTTTTTTTTTTTTTTTTCCTGCTTACTTTGGATATTTAGGTCTTCTTTTTCTACTTTCCCAGGATGGAAGCTTAGATTATTCACTTCAGATCTTTCTTCTTTTCAAATATATGCATTTGGTGCTATACATTTCCCTATAAGCATTTCTTTCACTGTATCAGAAAAGTTTTGATAAGTTGTATTTTCAATGTCATTTGATTCAAAATATTTTAAAATTTCTCCTGAGAATTTTTCTTTGATCCATGTGTTACTTACAAGTGTGTTTTTCAGTCTCCAGGCATTTGGGGATTTTCCAGCTATCTCGCTGGTATTAAAAGCTGCTAGAATTCCATTGCCGTCTGAAAGCAGACATTGTATGATCTTAGTTCTTTTAAATATGTTAAGGTATGTCTCATGGCCCAGCATGTGGTCTGTCTTGGTGAATGTTCCACGTGAGTTTAAGAATGTGCGTCCTGCTGTTGTTGGATAAGCTATCTCGAAATGTCGATTTTGTCAAGGAAAAATCAAACCCCTTATCATTTTATAATGTTCTTTTCTATCCCTGTTAATTTTTCTTCGTCTGAAGTCCGCTTGTCTGAAATTAATATTTTTTATTAACATGTAGTGTATTATTAGCCCCAGGGGTACAGGTCTGTGAATCACCAGGTTTACACACTTCATGGCACTCACCATAGCACAGACCCTCCCCCATGTCCATAACCCACCACCCTCTCCCTACCCCCTCTCCGGGCAACCCTCAGTTTGTTTTGTGAGATTAAGAGTCTCTTATGGTTTGTCTCCCTCCTGATCCCATCTTGTTTCATTTATTCTTTTCCTACCCCCTAACCCCCCACTTTGCCTCTCAACTTCCTCATATCAGGGAGATCATGTGATAGTTGTCTTCCTCCAATTGATTTATTTCGCTCAGCATAATACCCTCTAGTTCCATCCACGTCGTCGCAAATGGCAAGATTTCATTTCTTCTGATGGCCGCATAGTATTCCATCATATATATGTACCACATCTTCTTTTATCCATTCTCTGTTGATGGACATCTAGGTTCTTTCCATGAAATTAATATTGTCTCTCCTGCTTTCTTTTTGTTGATGTTAGCATGGTGTACCTTTTTCCATTCTTTGACCTGGAGTCTATATATGTCTTTATGTTTAAAGTGGGTTTCTTGTAGACAACATATACTTTAGTCTTGTTTCTTGGTCCATTCTGACAATCCCTGTCTTTTAAGTGGTGCATTTAGACCATTGACATTAAACTGATTTCTGAAAGAGTTGGATTAATACTTCCCATAGTTGTTACAGTTTTCTATTTGTTTGCTTCGTTTTTCGTTTCTCTTTTTGTCTTCTTTTTTCTGTCTTTTGTGGCTTTAACTGAGCATTTTATATTGTTTCACTTTCTCTCCTTTCTTATCATATCAGCTGCACTTCTTTTTTCCTTTTTTTTTAGTGGTGGCCCTAGAGTTCACAATATATATTTAGAACTAACCAAAGCCCACTTTTTTAAAAAAAAATATTTTATTTATTTTACAGAGAGAGAGAGAGACCACAAGTAGGCAGAGCAACAGACAGAGAAAGAGAAGCAGGCTCCCTGCTGAGCAGAGAGCCCGATTTGGGGCTCGATCCCAGGACCCTGAGATCATGACCCAAGCCAAAGGCAGAGGCTCAACCCACTGAGCCACCCAGGTGCCCCCAAGCCCACTTTTGAATAACACTGCGCCACTTTGCAGGTAGAGTGAGTACCTTATAATAGCAAAATGATTATTATTTGAATCACCTGTTATCAGTCAGATCAATTTTGAATAAGAATTATAAAAGTTTTTATTTTACCTTCATTTATTCCTTCTCTGATGTTCTTTGTCACATAGATCCAAGTTTCTAATCTATATCATTTCTTTCTTCTAAAGAATTTCTTTTAACATATGGTGCAAGACGGGTCCACTGACAACATATTCTCTCAATATTTTGGCTGGGAAAATCTTCCTTTCTTCTTCACTTTTTAGGGGTCATTTCACAGGGTGCAGACGTCTGGATTGGTGGGTTTTTCTCTCAACACTAAACACTTCACTTCCCTTGCTTGCCTGGTTTCTGAGACGCTTTACCTTTGATCCTCTGTAGGTAATTGTTTTCCCTCTAGCAGCTCTCAGGAATTCTTCTTTCTTTATCTCCCTTATTCTGTAGTTTGAAAATGATGCATCTGCATGTAATTTTTTGGCACTTTTCCTGGTTGGAGCTCTGTGGGCTTCCTGGGCCTATAATTTGGCGTCTGACATAAATCCAGGAAATTTCTCAGTCGTTGTTGTTTCAAATATATTTTTCTGTCCTCTTCTGTTTAAATATTGTTTCTGCTCCATTATGCCTATGTAATGTCTTTTGTGTACCACTGTTCTTGGATATTCTGTTCTCTTTTCTTTGGTCTTCTCCCCCCTTTGCTTCTCAGTTTCAGGCGTTTCTATTGAGATGTTCTCGTGCTCAGAGATGCTTCGCTCGGCCATGTCCGATCTGCCAATAAGCCCATCTGAGATGCTTCTCATTTCTGTAACAGTGCTTTCGACCTCCAGCATTCTTTTTGGCCCTTTCGTAGCATTTCCCTCTCTCTGCTTCTGTTGTCCACCTGTCCTTGCCTGTTGTCTACTTTATCCATGAGTGCCCTTAGCATAGTTATCATAGTTGTTTTAAATTCTGGGTCTCATAATTGCAACATCTCTGCCTTATCTGAGCATGGTCTGATGCTTACCCTGTCTCTTCAGACCGTGTTTTCACTTTCTCTGGCTCATGTTTGATTTCTATCCTGTGTGAAGCCAAGGACCCTCTTGACTTGTCCTGTGGGACCCCCCCCCCCCAAGGGGTCCTCAGACGCAGCCTGTCTGCATTGTTACTGGGAGGCCCAAAGTCTGCTTCTGGTGAAGGGGTCTTATAATGCACCGTTTTCATAGGCACAGTCTAGTTACTTGGCTGGTCTTGACCATCAACAGTTACCCCCACCCCACTCATGCCCTTTCTCCTGAAAACCTACTGAATCCAGAAATCATAAATTAAATATTTATTACTAAACAACATAGATGGGCAGATACGTAGTGCTCAGAAACCACTGAGGGTCTCATGGTCATTCATCCATTTAGTTAATGCGCTCCATAGTGTTGCCAAGGGTCATTAATTTAGAGGTACGAATGGCTGAGACTCACCCAAGCCACGCACATATCTTCGATAAAACAGAATTGGACGACTTCTTGTTTCCCATCCTGCACATCAGCTGCTTAGAAGTTGTCGCTCCTGTCCTCGTAATGAGAAAAAAGCTAAACGAACTGAAAATTAACAACTTTTCTTAGCTCGATCGAAGAACTGAGGTCAACAGGGCCAACCGCATTGGGAGGCATCCCAGCTCGCTGTCGCGGAAACCACCCCAGAACCAATATGAGGAAGGAACAGTTCAACCAGGAGTTGCTGGAGGCTCCTTGTGGACAAGCATGAAGTCAAAAGCCGGAGGCGGCCCGTCCTACAGAAGCCCCCACACTTGTGTGACTGTTACCCTTGGGAGTCCTACTGGGTTCTCCCAGTGAAGACTGGAGAACAAAATTCCCCCCAGGGGAGGACAACAATGACCATTTAAAAATAGCCTCAAAGCCTTCATTCTCCCTAACAAGGCCTGTGCGGGGAGGGGGGGGGCAGAGACTGTCCACCAGAGCCTAACAGACTTGAGGGGTGGGTTCTCCCAGCCCCTTCTGTGCCCACCCATGGGGGGAAGTGGGAGGCCTGTTGACCTCAGCTCCTTTCACCAACACTCGCGTTTGGCTTTCAAAAAAATGACAAGTCATGCTGAAAGACAAAAACACAAGTTTTAGAGACAGAGAATGCCCAATAATTAGATTCCTAGGGGAAATTTTTGGAGTCATCAGACCAGGAAATGATAATTGTACCAAGAGCTTTCAGGGGAGGGAACATTTTTCTTTCCCCTCTTAGGGTCCCTGTCTGGGTCTGGAAATGAGACTCAGAGACAGGGGAACAGGAGGAGCGCACACACGTTTATTTAAGTTTCCCAGGGCGTGGACCTTCCTGAGGAAGGAGACTTGAAGATGGGGCTAAAGTCGAGGGCTCTTATGGCGGTTTGATGAAGGAGGTGGGAAGGCCTTGCTTGGAGAGGAGCTGGGATAAGAATGACGGTGGCCTTCTCCTCAGGAACCATCCAAGCACCAAGAGTGGAGTAAAATATGGAAAGCATTGAGAGAAACAGCTACCAGTGTGGAACTCTGTTACAGTGACACTATCCTTCAACGTGCAGGAGAAAAAGACTTTCTCAGAGGAACAAGAGTAGAAGGAATGCATTGTCATAGATGGGCCTTGCAAGATTAAAAAGAAGTACCTCGCAGAGGAGGCAGATGACGAAATCTTGCAGAAACCATGGAGGACACCGCAGAAGGAATACAGGAAGGAGATTGTGTCCAGGTACCTGGTGGGCAGCCTCCTTGGTCTCCCGAAGCCTCCAGGTCACAGAGAGAGGGGCAGGGGCCTTGTGGGCCTCAGGGAGCAGGGGCTGGGTAACAAGATAAGCTGCTGAGGCTCATCCCTAGACGGTAAATGCCAGGCCCCCATATCTGGTGGTCCTGAGTCACCTCCGGTGGGCCCCGGATCTGTGTTGCTGGGGATCCCTCTTGTGCACGGGAACCCCTCAGCTTTCTCCCGTTCTGCAATGTCTCCCTGGTGTCTGTGTCTCATGTCAGCCCGTTTCTTCAAGAAGGAAAAAACTCAGAAAGAGTGGCTGGAGCCAAGGGTAGGGGGATGAGGCCAGCCCCAAATCTGCCTCTTTGGCTTGAGGATTATTTTGAGCTGAAGCCCCCGAGAAGAAGCAGGTGCAGGGAAGGCTGTCTGCCCTCCCCCCACGTGCCTCAAAGCAGGCCGGTGGCTTACAAAGGGGCCCATCCTCCCCTCTCCACGGGGCAAGACAAAAGTTAACCCCAGGACAGCTCTAGACCTTTCTGACGGAGAAGGCACAATCCTAAACCTGTGTCACACACCTCCTCGAGCGCACCGTGCTTGTCCTTGTCACCTCCCCGTGACTGGCCTCCCCCACGCGTTCCTCTCTTGTCCGACGGGACGGTGGCACCCGAGTTCCTTCCAGCCCACCTCGGGGAGTGGCTCCGTCCCCCCGGGTCTCTCCCAGGCACCCAGGAGGTATGCGTGTTAATACGCTTGTGGTTTTCTTGTACTGCTCTCCTGTGACGGAGTTCCCAGCCAAGGGCTTCCAAGGGTAGAGAGAAAATGAGTCTCCCTCCCCTTCCTGAGTAACTGGGTGCCCTGGGGCTCCGTCCACAGGTCCTGGGTGAAGGCGGGGAGACCTTTGCAAAGGCAGGTGCAGGAGCTGGTGACGGAGCAGAGGAAGGCTGCACAGGGACCGCGGGTGCCGGCGCCGGAGGGGGCGGGTAGGACCGCATGCCGGGGGGCCGGAGGGCACCGGCCATGGGCACCGGCCGGACGCACGGCCTCGGCTCCAAGTCCAAGGCAGAGGCAGAAACCGCAGGAGCCGCGAGGTCCGCTGCTCAGATGCCTCTACCCCAGCCACTCCGGGTGGCGGGAAGCCCGGCTTCTTCGGGCCTCCTAGCCCACAGCGGGTGCGGGGGCCGCGCCCAGAGTGGCTCCCGAGGTCCCCGCCGGCTTCCTGGAGGAGGCGGTCCTGCGGAGGTCAAGGCTGGAGCCAGGAGCAGGGAAGAGGGAAGTGAAGGAAGTGTGAATGATAAATAATAAGAGTAAAGCTGTTGTCACTAAAGCAGAGTGGCGCAGCGGAAGCGTGCTGGGCCCATAACCCAGAGGTCGATGGATCGAAACCATCCTCTGCTAAGTGCTTTTGATTCCCCTGGTCTGGAGGGGAAGATTGGCCTCAGAAAGGAAGTGCAGGCCATTTAGTAAAATCCAACACTGACACTGTATCTGATTTCTAGAAACGTGTGATACTTTCCACCTTTTTTCTCCCCAAATGATTGCATAGTTCCCTTTCTGCTCATTTCAAAGTGGAGGCAAATCTTATCTCTAGAAGAGAGAGAGGGAAGGTGACAAACTCCATGTTTGCTTCCAACAGGTTAATCCACCTTCCAGTGAATAGACTCTACCTCTGGGTGGTATAGGATTTTCCTTGCACATTTTCTTACACTTAAAGCAAAAACATTACTTTTGTCTGAGACCATTGGTTACTGTAAAGCTATATTGCCTTTTTTACTTGGGTGGGAGTTTTCTGCTTCTTTCACTCTTTGGTCTATTTCTATGCATGATTTTATTACATTCATTTCAAGTTGATGGTAATGGCTGAAAATTCGTCTCTAAAGCAATTTATGTACACTAACTGGGAAGATGTCTTGTGTAGCCTCTCCTTGTCCATATCCACAGAAACTGGATTCTTGGGGATGTTATGAGAAAGACAAGAAGAAGTTAAATGTGAAATGGTAGAAAAATTGGAACACATTAAAATGAAACATTTTGTGCATCAAATTCCATGGACAAACAAGGAAGAAAAATAGTCTTTCTGATATATTTGCAGAAGAAATTGAGAGAAAATTACTAATCAAAATGCTTTTAAAGAGTGCCTAGAGTGTGGCAGGAAAATAGAAACTCTTCTCAACAATGGGAATTCACAGAGCAAGATATCAAAAGCAAAAATATTGACAAAAAGGTGTACGCAGTAGACCTGTCTTGTTCTCTCAGTTTAGCGATGAAGATGTTCCTGTTTGGCAAGACCAGCCATCTTCAATTTATTTTGCTTGTTTACCCCCTAAAAGCATTTTAACTAACTTTAAGTGTCCAGACATAGGAGATTGGTTGAATAAACAGTGACATACAGACTCAAAGGAAAAGCCCCATGCAGCTACAAAAAAAGAAATAGACTGATTTCCAAGTGATACTGTTAAGTGAGGGGTGGTGTGGGGGAGCCAGAGCAGATGAACATTACACTATGCTACCATTTTTTAAGAAAGAAGGGGAGTTAGGATAACCTACATATATAGTATCATTTATAGATAACCAGTGAAGCTGGTTATTTTATGAGCTGAGGCTTTTTTTTCTTTAAAGATTTTACTTATTTCTTTGACAGAGAGAGAGATCACAAGTAGGCAGAGAGGCAGGCAGAGAGAGAGAGGGAGAAGCAGGCTCCCCGCTGAGCAGAGATGTGGGGCTCCATCCCAGGACCCTGAGATCATGACCTGAGTCGAAGGCAGAGGCTCAACCCACTGAGCCACCCAGGCACCCCTTTTTATGAGTTGAGCCTTTTTTTTTTTTAAAGGAAGCTGGTTATTTTAGAGGGTAGTAATAGTTGTGGGGGGAACTGAGTATAAAGGAATATGGGAAGAACATTTCTCTGAGTATACTTTTTTGACACACTTTTACCTTTTCAAAGCAGGTGAAAAATCTGCCTGAAAATTTGAAATGAGCCAGTCTGCTGGAGACAATGGAAGGGGCTCCTCTGGCCCATCACTTGATTTTTTTAACTAAGAACAGTGTCTTTAAGCAATTTTAATTCCTTGGAGTATTTACGAATTGCCACAGTATTTTTGTGTTCTCACACATTGCTTTCTAGTGGTCTTCTAAAAGTTTTCCTCATAAATTTAAATTACTCCAAAGAATGTAACTGCTAGCATATGGTAAAATTTGGACATGAAGAAAGAGTCCTGTTAGCAATTGGATTTTGTCCATTGGAAACTAAAAGCTCTAACAATTTGATATGCATTAGCATTCTCTGAAAAATATGTCTGCTGAAAAAAGTAGGACAGAGAAAGGCAAATACCATATGATTTCATTTGTATGTGGAATCCAACAGAAAAACAAACAAAAGAACTCATAGATACAGAGAACCAGTTGGTGGCTGTGGAGGCAGAAGATGGCAAAAGGCAAGACCAGGGTCCAAAGGTATAAAGTTCCTGTTACAAGATCAATAAGTCCTGGGGAGGTAATGTACATCATGGTGATTGTCATAAATCGTGCTGATTTTCATATTTGAAAGTTGATAAGGGAGATCTGAAACGTTCTTATCACAAGTAAAAAAAAATGTAACTATGTATGATATTTGATGTTAACTAGATTTATTGTGGTGATCATTTTATAATATATATAAATATCAAATCATTATGTTGTACACCTGAAACTAATGTCATGTATTAATTATACCTCAATTAAAAAAATATGGCATGCTTTTATCTAACAGTTGAAACTGTTGAAACTTTTATTTAACGTTTGTGACTTCTTCTCTCTTTTAAAAGTATTTCTATTCTGTAATTGTCACAGAATTATGTCCCCAAATATTGCATTTTTACGCTTAAAGGCTGTGATTAATTACCCTATCATACTAGTCTAAAGCAGAAAAACATAAAAATTGAGATATGATTTTTAGTTATTTCATGTGTTTTTAGTTCTATTTTAAGTGTTTTTCTTCTGGTTTGAGTTGTCTTTAATAGCATGCAATCAATAAAGGGTGATTGTATAATTTTTCATAAGTATACAGTATATGAAAAAGAAAATTGTATTGAACTTAATAAAAGGGATGGGATTCCTCCCATTGAGGTCCCGGGTCTGTGGATGCCAATTTCTGGGGGCCCGAATGGAAAGGGTTTGGCAAAGTTAGTGAAATGATCAGGATGTAGATAAAAGTCGCAGGCTGAGGTCCCACCGAGACTTGAACTCGGATCGCTGGATTCAGAGTCCAGAGTGCTGACCATTACACCATGGGGCCCACTTGCGGGGCGTCCCTCCTGATTCACAATGACAGTTTTTCCTCCCCAAGGCCCCCGACCTTGCAGGCTGAAAGGCGCTTAGAAGCACGAAGCACGCTGTTTTCCCCTCTGGGACAGTGCGCACCGGCTCCTGTCGCGCACCTTCTGCAGTGTCACTGCAGAGCCCCGACTGCAGACGTCCGGCGCCCTCCGCTCCAGCCCCGACTTCCCTCCCTCGCGGCGTGGGAACCGGTTGTCGCCAGAAAACGGGAGGGGCCGTGACGGAGACCGGCCGTCCCCGAGGTGCGGGCCCGTGACGGCTGTTTGGTCCTGTTCCGCACCCCAGGCTCACGGCCGCCCTGAGGGGGGACCATTGCCACCCCTTTACTGGGCACACGCCTGGGGCAGAGCCCTGGGGTCCTCACGCTGCTTTCTCGGACTCTGCTCCTTCCACCAACCACGGTCCTGGGGAGGTGGCGGAGCCCGCGGACCGCCTGCGGGAGGGTCTCCGCAAAGCCCCCGGCGGGAGTCCGCTCGCGCAAGGACTGGGGCGGGCGGAGGGTCGCGGGGGCACCTGTGCCGGGGCCGGGAGGGTCATCCCCGCGGCCCTGGCGCACCTCGGCTGGCGGGGAGGGGCCCTCAGGAGCGCTCCCGCAGCAGCCCCGAGCCCTCCGTCCTCCTCGGGGACGCGAAGCGCGCGCAGGGGAGGCCCCCGAACTCCCGTCCAGGCCCGGCGCCAACTGCCGTCAAACCCGCGCGCGTGTGTGCGGGGGCACCCGTCTTGCAGAACGCGGGGTGCCGTCCCGCCCCGGCGCCCGAGGGAGCTACCTGGGGGCTCCCGCGGCGGCACTCGGCGTGCGAGCGAGGCCCGCGGCCACGTCCTCAGCTGCGCGGGGCTGCACGTGCCCTTCCAGGAATCGGAGCCCGTGGATGCGGGACCGCCGCGGGGGGGACGCACTGTCCGGCCTGCGCGGGGCGGGCGGGCTGCCCCCGGGTCTCTGGGCTCGGGGGAGCCGCGCTTCGAGGGCGGCGCGCCCCCTGGTGGAGTGGAGCGTAAAGCGCACAGCGAAACGGCCCCCAGCACCGCAGACGCGGGCCGCCCACCTCCACGACGCGGACTCCCCCTGCAAACGCCAGGCCTCGCGCGGGAGTCCCTCGCAACGGGGGTTCTGCAGGGTGGCTCTTCCTGGGCAGTTGGGTCTGTTCTGGAAAGCTGGGCTGGGAATTTTCCTCAAGCTACAACAGGTGGACGATGGTCAATTCGGTTGGTCGTTTGCAGAGAGGGGGAGGAGATCCTCAGGAAAGAGGGTGAAAATCCTCCCCAGGTGAGTCCAAACGGCCAAAACCCGGCAGAGATAAGGAAAAGGTCCTCACAAAGGAAATACTCTTAAACCTGCCCTGAGAAATCCGCAGATTTCTCTTTCCTTGGCAAAACTGAATACAGTAGTTTGATCACATCTTGCCATGCCGGAGGGAAGAGCAGTTCCGTCGGCCTTGACCCTGCGGCGTTGCAAAGGTGGCCCCGACTTGACAGCGCGGCTCTCCGTTTAGCAAACAGGATTTCGGTGCTGCTCGTGGTCTCCTCCCGTGGGCCTCCTTCCCTCCTTCAGCCGACTGGGATGGGAGCCAAGGTGGGGCACGAGTAAGAGCCCGGGAAGGGCACAGTTCAGAAGCCAGTGTCTCCTTCCCGAGGAAGGAAATAAGGGCACCTTCAGCCCCAAACCCTGCTTCCTGGGGAGCACTCAAAAATCTTCAACTTAATCACAAACGTGCAATTAGTGTTTTCCAGAGGCCGCCCCCCCCCACAGGCTGGGCTCTTTACAACCAACAGGAAATCAAAACTAGGCCCATGCAGACCTCGGGATGACTGGGCAGGAATGCAGTGAAAGGAGCCTTTCTTCCCCGAGGTGAATTTTCACCCCAAACATGCAAAATACAGTGGTCCAACCCCCCACCCCTCCTGCCTTTAGCTACTGAGTGGTCTCATTAAGACAAGCCATGGTTGGGGCCTTGGACTCCTGGGTTTGGATCAGGTCATGATCCCCCTGTCAGGGGACTGAGCCCGGGGTCTGGGCTCCCCCATCAAAAGGAAGTCTGCCTCCCCTTTGCTCTTCCACTCCACACTCTCCCCCGCCCCCGCCTGCTCGCTCTTTCTCAAATAAATACATAAATAAATCTTTTTTAAAAAGTCTGGTTGATGTTCATCTCCAAGGAGACTGGTGCTCCAGCCTTGGGCCAGGCTCGTTCTTAGTGTGGGCTGAGACTAGGGGTCATCAAAGGAATAGGAGTCAGAGGAAATCTGGGAAGAAGCAGAGCAGAAAGTCTGAGAACCCAGCATGGACAAGAGCTCTTCTGGGTTCTGGGACGATCGGACCAGAACAGGTGAAAGGCTCTGGGCTCAGCAGTCTTTAGGAGCTGCTCTGTCAGCCGGGGGTCTGCGGGACAGAGAACCAAAAGGCGAACAGGCCCCAGGACCGAGCCCTCTGGCTGGAGAACCTGAGGCCTTGAACATGGGGGAGGGCCTATTAAGCAATTAGGACAAGGATGAGAAGGGGGGTTTGGGGTCCTGAGGAGACACAGAGGAAGCACTTAAGCCCAGATAAAGGGAGCCAAGGATGGCCTCAGGGAGAAGGGCTGAAAGGTCTAAGTTAATAAATGAGGATGGGTAGAGAACCGGACCTCATAACAAGAGGGCAGAGAGGAGGGCAAACCCAGTCAGCAGATAACAAATGAGAAGGGGAGGGGAATGGGAAAATAGAATCCAGTTCACCCTGGCCGGTGACTAGAAGCTATGGCGCGGGGTATGTGCGTGGCAGGAACAGCGACAGCGAGGCTGGAGGTGTGGGCAGGTCAGGGCGGCCGGCACCGAAAGGAGCAAGCCGCCCCTCGAGAGCCGAAAGGCTTGTCCTGGATGAGAATCCGCTCCGGGGCCACCAGCGGCGGCCGCCCGCTCGAGCGAGGGCACAGCCTCGCCACCGGCCCCCGCGAGCGCAGCGGGAGTGGGACAAGGCGAGGGCGGCGAGGGCGGGCCTGCGCGGCGGGAGGGCGAGGCCGCAGACGGCTAGTGCACCTGCTCGGCCGCCGCGGGCCTGAGCGCCGCGCGGAGAGAGCCAGGCCGCCGGAGAGCGTCCCCAGGCCGGGTCCCCAGCTCTTCCCGGGTTGCACGGCCCACACGCTCCCCCTACGCCCCCCCGCCCCGCCCCTCCCCCGCTCCCCCGACGCCACCCCCGGGTCCCCGCAGTTTCCAGGATTGGCGGCTGCCTCTTCCTGCGCGGCTCTCTGGCCCTGGTCTTGCTGCCCCGCGTGGGCTCAGACTCCCGAATATATTCGTGCTCGTTCTGGCTGCTGTGTTGGCTGGATTACGGGGGTGGGGGGCGGGAATGCTAGTTTTAAGAGGGGAGATAGCGGGAAGAAAAATGAAAAAAAAAAAAAAAAAGGAAATTGCAAAGGAAAAGAGATGAAGGTCCCACCGAGATTTGAACTCGGATCGCTGGATTCAAAGTCCAGAGTGCTAACCATTACACCATGGGGCCGGTGCGGGCCCGTTCCTAACAGGTACCTCTTGTGACAAATACACATCACGGAGGCACTAAATCCCAATGACTAAAATTAAGACCTCCCCCCATCTCTTTTTCCAATCAAACTGTACCACCCCTTGCAGGGGTATTTGGAAAACGTGTGAGTGCTGTAGTTGTCTCCGTGGATGGGGCACAAATGGCTTTTACAGGTCAGGACCAGAGGGGCTGGAAGTCCCGAGATTCTCAGGAGTCTTAGAGAATTAACCCCCGGACGCAGCTGCAGCTTTCCTGAAGTGCCCTGGTCTGTTTCATCTGGTTCTCAGCGGCCTTTCTTCACCGTGCCATTCCTGCTCCCGCCTTTGTCCCCTTCTATCCCGAATCATCGGACGTACAACTTGTAGGGCAGTGTAGGGCCTTGTTAGGACTCTGACTTTTATTCTGAGGTGGGAGGTCCCAGTTTCTGCTGGGGTGTCCTGGGAGACTCGCCTTTGGAATGGTTTGCCACCACATGAGAAGTCTGCCCACGGTGAGGCCACCATCCTGATAAGAAGCCCATACCAGGGAGTCGGCTCAGCCTGGCGGTCACAGGACAGATGAGTGAGTGAAGATGCCCACAGATGATTCCAGCCCTGAGCACCTATCCCAGAAACCACCCTAGGCCAGGAAAACTCGCACCTGAGGCTCCAGACATCCCAGGGGGCATCCTGGCCACAGAACCCATGAGTGTAACAAAATGTTTGTTTTATGGCGACAAAGTTTGGGTTGGCTTACTATGCAGTCACAGTAACCCAAAAAACCCCTCCAGAAACAGCAGTTTTCCCTCTCTACTCCCTCAGTGTTGCCTAAGAAGACTGTCCTCAATTTTTTTTGTCACCATAGATAATATGTTAACGAATATGAGGGTTCATGTCTTTTTATGGGCCTGTTTAAGATCTTGTTATATACTTCCCAAAATGAGGACTGTTTACAAAATTGTTAGCCTTCGGCTCTGCAAGAGTGGGATGAAATGGGAAAAGTTGGAATATGAAGTAGATGACTAAGGATACGAAAACTCCCCCCAAGACGTCCTCTAAGCGCTATGTATTGTTATTCCATTAAGCATTAAAAAGCCATCTGTTGGGACATCAGTCCCTTGGTGTCATTCCAGATGTCTTGGTGCTGGGAGTATGTATGGCTGGGAACAAGATTCTTGTTAGAATTCACCTCTTTAGGGAGAGTTTTACAAGAATGTCATTTGCTTCCCTAGATCTAGATCCTGGGGGAGGTGAGGCCATCTCTTACTGTGCAGAGCTTACCCGCGACTATGCAAAAACCTTCCGGGTTTTGAGGCTCAAGGCAGGCATTAAGTTGGACTCAGAGAAAGAGGCAGACATGTGAAGCAAAACTTCTCACCCCATTACTCCCTTTGCTACAAGCACACGGGCCTCTCTTGCTGTTTCCAGAACATGCTAAGCAGGGAGCTGCCCAGGGTACTTTGCCCACGTTCCTTCCACCTGGAGCAGCTTCCCCGGGATGGCGATTCTCTCAGCACTCAATGCAGGGATGATGTCCCAGTGAGACCCTGTGCAAGGGTCTCCCAGTTCAAGCTGGGACTCCCGGGTCCTTTTCCACTTCCTTGCTTTATTTTATACAAACTACTTCACCAAGGGGCTGATATAGTTTAGATTTTATTAATTTATTTCTGATTGTCTGGCTCCCTCCTCCCCTCGATGTGCCACAAGAACAAGAAACCTCACTGGGTCTCCTCAGTGCTAGACTAATGTCTGCTGCATAACAGATGGTCCTATTTTATGATTAGATCCATTAATTTTCTTTACACACAGAGGTAAAGTCATGGGCTCTCCAATGATTTGCCTGACTAATAATTGGGATTTGCAATAATGTGCATATTCTGCTTCCTTTAATGCATGATGCTGTATTACGTCCCTGTTACACACATGGTCTCAGGCTCTGTGGATTATTCTGGGCTTTGTCACAGTTCCTGTCTTGCTAGCATGTTCTGAGACAGACTGAAGAGTAAGTGCAGAGAGGAAAATGTGAGGTTAAAGGAAACCAATTTAGAAAAAAAAACTTGCATGAAAGAAGATGGGGAATGTTTCTCTACTAAATGTAGAAAGAAAGAAAGAAGAAGAAGACCCTTCTTCTGACAATAAGCCTATAAACACATTCGAAAGAAGGACCTCCCAGATAATAGAGCCCCGTCAAAGATGCTAGATGCCCCAACTGTCTTGTCTGAAAGGAAATCCTCTTCAACCTCTTTTCTGTTTCTTCACCTGAAATATGAACTCGAGTCTGCCCTGTGGGGCCCCGCCATGCTGCTTGGCCAACACGGAGCTCTGGGCCAGGGTTCAGAGCTGCCACCGGGTTGTTTTCAGGTAATGAAAATACAGGAGTGTGATTAGATTTGTAAGGGGTTTCCGGGGACGTCGGAGACATTGTTGCACAGATCTTGACCTGTATCCGCTCACAGTGTGCCGTTCTGACCCCCTGGCTTATTTGATCATGAGCTACAAAGGTAACAAAGTTGCATATGAAGTCTTTCCATTCAACCTGTAACAGATACTTGTAAGATCCCTCCACTACATCCCAAACAGACCAGGGATGCTTTCTGTCTCTCCTTCATGCTCATGGAGCAAAGAAATCCTACGGATGCTGGATTGATTTAGTGGAAAATTTGAGAGTCTGCCTCACTTAAAAAACCAAACACTCTTATATTGGCATCTAGAATTTGGCACATTTCAGAATCTTACTCAGTAAGCTCTTCCCAGTTCCTACCTAGCTGTTTTATCCTGAGATCCTCTCATCATTTTAAGGACCCCACACCTAGTACAGAATGAAGCCCTGGGTATAAAATTCTGTCACTCTTTGGTCAGCCCCTTGGGCTACTCCCTTCTGCCTACCCTTGCAGACTCTAGCCCCACCAACTATTACTAACTCCTGGAATGTGACACCCACTTTCTTACTTCATCTGCCTAGAACAGTTTTGTATCAACCCCCACTCCCAGAATATTCTCTCTCCTGTGCTCCTGAGGCTTTCCACACACATATTTACTGTAGTATTTATTTATTAATATTATTTTCTCAATATTTGAGCAGGGGGATTCTCAGATTTACTTATTTATGTATCTGCTCATTCATACATTTATTGGCAATGCATACATGATTTAAGAGCATAAAAGGGTTACAGTTGAAAAGATTCTCCCTTCACCCATGGCAGTGTACCTAGTAATCCTCTAGAGATATTTTACAATCCTATAAACATACATGCAGAAAGTTCTACTGCACACTATCCTGTATTTTTTGCACTTGCCAATAGATCTTGGAAATCATCCCATATCAATACACAGAGAAGGCTGATAATACACAGTGGTTGCAAATATGGCTTCAGAAGCTAGATTTTTAAAAATTATGTTTTCACTATTTATTAGCTGTGCAACCTCAGGCAATTTACTCAACCTCTCTGAATCCCCATTTTATAATCTATAAAACAGGCAAGTAGTAATTTAATTCATCAGGTTGTTATAAAGATTCGGCAATTAGATGTATGTAAGGAAACTTTCAGGACATTATCCGGTAAGCAATAAACACTAGCTACTGTGATTATGAAGAACATTCTCAATTGTTCTTACCATCAGACAGAATAATGCCCTGTAATTCGTTCCTTCATTTTTGATCACTCAGATTGTTCCTCATCATCTGTACTACTAACCGGGCTGTTGCAAAAGCATGTAATATGCCATTTTGTACATTTTCAAGAACGATGCCACCCCAGAGGTGGTGTTTCAGGGTGTAAAAATATATGCATTGTTTTGAGAGATATTGCCAAATTTTCCTCCATGAACGTTTTACCTATTTTCAGGAACACCACGGGTGACTGAGAATGAAGGTTCAGGAATTTCCATTCCTAACCCAACATACAATGAGTGGCCTGTAATGAATAGTAAATGCTAAATAAAATGTTAGTTAATTGGATGGAAGAATGGTTTAGGAGGTACAGTTGGGTTTTGGGGAGTAGCAAGAAAAGCATTTTAAAATCCACTGTGGCATTCATTTGCTGGTGAAGTCACTGAAGATTATTGGAAGGCAAAGTAGAGAGTTAACATTTATTGATCACTTTGAGTTGGTCTACTATTAGAGATTTATTTTAAGATCTGGGAAGAGTGATAAATATTACTGAAGTTTTGTCAATACCTTGATGCAATAGGATGGTAGAGGATCATACATAGAATTTGGGGTTGTGTATAACGGGTTTACTGGCTTTCCTGTAGCAAAATGCTTTCCTATTGTAATAATGTGTCTTCACTTTTATAATTTCATGTGATTCTAATACATATGAAAAGATACAAGGGCAGAAAACAAATGAACACAGAGGGACTAAAAGCTGCAAGCTCCCTTTACATTTACCCAAGTAATCTTCAACTTCTTCCCATTTTAGAGGAAAGATAGAGAGATCTATGCCTTATGTAATGTGCTGCAAGACACAGAGCCTAGAAGTGGCGCTGGTGGCCCTAAGAACCTATTTGGGCTCTGGGAACAGTTAATGCCCGATAGGCTTGAATCAGTAATTGCTGTATAAGAATGACTGGTAAAACCCAAGGCCTGTTCTGGGGCTTCATTTGCGATTCCCAGCCTCACAGAGGTGGGGATTACAACCTAAAACGGGCAGTAGATCCTACTACAAGCACGGACTCAAAGTTTGGAGGCTTAAATTCCACTCACCCCATTCTTTTTGCTGTGTGACCTCAGGTAAGTTACTTCTGTCTTGCCTAATTTGTCAGAGATGACTGCATCTACTTAAGAGGTCGGCACACCCGGAGCCCTGTAACAAGCCGTTGTGCACCGCGCATTTGCGGTTTCTGCATTCTGAACAGATCCGCACGCAGAGCATCCACGCACCGCGCTCGCACAGCAAGTGGTGAGCAGAAGCCAGCTGCTCTCTGCATTCCTGTTCCAGGGAGCTCAAGAACACACTGTGCCTTGAGCCCGCATTTGCACTTTGGCGAGTAGCAAGCGGACACCCATATCCACGAACTTTTTTCTTGCCTCAAATATTCATACCAGAGCCCACAGGACACTCCTTCCCCTGCAAGGACGCCGCAAAGTCCGCCCCGCTTTCCCCCAAGACGGCCTCAGCGACCCACGAGAAGCTCAGGACACGTACCTCCCTCCACCTTTGCTTGCAACGAGGAAGGGGGCGGAATCCAGCGATGAGGCTGTCCGGCTCTAGTTTTCAATTTGGTCTGAAAGGTTCAAGAAGCCTCTTGAGTGCGCCGGTGCTTGACTTTTGTTTTTAGTGTTCCCGTCTCTACCGTCAACATCAGGTCTAGCTATGGCAAAGTAGGAGGGACTGTGACTGGATCAGGGTGATGGCAAGCGTCACCATAACGCGGTGCACAACATGCACGTACTGCCAAGCCTGCCGTCTGGCCTCACAGGAGA
>RCUC01169128.1:0-89683 GCA_003697995.1 Taxidea taxus jeffersonii | reverse complement strand
GTTCCATGCTCATGGATTGGAAGAAAAAATATTGTAATAATGTCTATGCTACCTAAAGCAATCTACACATTTAATGGAATCCCTATCAAAATACCCTATCAGGATGTTCTTTTCCAAAGAAATGGAACAAATAATCCTAAAATTTATATGGAACCAGAAAAGACCCCGAATAGCCAGAGGAAAGTTGAAAAAGAAAACCAAAGTTGGCGGCATTACAATTCCAGACTTCAGGCTCTATTACAAAGCTGTTATCATCAAGACAGTATTGTACTGGCACAAAAACAGATACACAGATCAATGGAACAGAATAGAGAACCCAGAAATAGACCCTTAGCTTTATGGTCAACTAATCTTTGACAAAGCAGAATGTCTAATGGAAATGACAGTCTCTGCACAAATGGTATTGAGAAAATTGGACAGCCACATGCAGAAGAATAAAACTGGACCATTTCCACACCACAAACAAAAATAGACTCAAAATGGATGAAAGACCTCAATGTGACACAGGAATCCATTAAAATCCTTGAGGAGAACACAAGCAACAATGTCTTCAATCTCAGCCACAGCAACTTCTTCCTAAACATTGCCAAAGGTAAGGGAAGCAAGGGCAAAAATGAACTATTGGGACTGCATCAAGATAAAAAAACTTCTGCACAGCAAAGGAAACAGTCAACAAAACCAAAAGACAACTGACAGAATGGGAGAAGATATTCACAAATGACATATCAGATAAAGGGTTAGTATCCAAAATCTGTAAAGATATTATCAAATTCAACACTCAACTCATCAAACTCAACAAATAATCCAATCAAGAAATGGGCAGAGATATGAACAGACATTTCTGCAAAGAAGACATCCAGGGGGCCAATGGACACACGAAAAAGTGCTCCACATCACTCAGCATCTAGGGAAATACAAATCAAAACCACAATGTGATACCACCTCACACCAGACAAAATGGCTAAAATTAACCGGTCAGGAAATGACAGATGCTGGCGAGGATGCAGAGAAAGGGGAACCCTCCTACACTGTTGTTGGGAATGCAAGCTGGTGCAGCCACTCTGGAAAATAGTATGGAAGTTCCTCAAAAAGTTGAAAATAGAGCTATCCTATGACCTAGCAACCACACTACTAGGTATTTACCCTAAAGATACAAATGTGGTGATGTGAAGGGGCACCTGCACCCAGATGTTTATAGCAGCAATGTCCACAATAGCCAAATTATAGAAAGAACCTAAATGTCTATCAACAGATGAATAGATAAAGAAGATGTGGTGTATATATGCACATGTGTGCATGTACACATGTGAAAAATAGTCAGCCATAAAAGAGGAAATCCTGTCATTTGTGAAAACATGGTTATGGACAAACCTGGAGGACATTATGCTAAGTGAAATAAATGAGACACAGAATGTTAAATACTTTATAATCTTGTTTCTACATGGAATCTAAAAAAAACTGAACTGCTAGAAGCGAGAGTGGAATTGTGGTTAACAGGGGCTATGGGATGGGAAAAAAGAGAGCTATTGCTTAAAAGACACAAACTTTCAGTTATTAGGTGAATGAGTTCTGGGCGTCTAATGTATAGCATGGTGACTATAGTTAATGATATTTTATATAGTTGAACTTTGCCACAAAGTAGATCTTAGGTGTTTTCACCACACACACAAGAAAAGGTAATTAATGTGGTGAAAGATGCATTAATTAGTTTGATTATGTTAGTTATTTCACAATGTATATCAATATATATTGAATTATCATCTTATAAACCTTAAATATATACATGCCCAAACACCTTAACAAAGTTGGAAAAAAATTTATATGGAAAGGTAAAGGAACTAGAATATCTAAAATAATTTCGAAAAAGAATAGAGTGGGACTAATCATTTTATCTGATTTCAAGACTTAATGTATAGTTACAATAATCAATACTGTATGGATTTGGTGGAGGAATAGACACAGATCAATAAAGCAGAATAGAGAACTTATAAGTAGACTCCACAGATATGCCCAGCCAATTTTTCACAAAAGTACCAAGGCAATACAATAAAGGAAGTAGACTTCATAATCAGAAAAGCATGAGCCTCAAATGAAATCTCAAACTTTATGTGAAATTTAACTCAAAAGTGATCATGAAGATAAACTATAAAGCCATAAAACTTTTAGAAAAAAAATATTGGAGAAAATCTTCAATACTTAGGCTAGGCAAAGAGTACTTAGATTTGAGATTTAAAAAAAAAATTACCCATAAAAAGAAAAAGAGATTGAGAACTGGACTTCATCAAAACTAAAAACTTTTGCTTTGAGAAAGACCTTGCTAAGAGGACAAAAAGAAGTGGAGGGATGGGAAAACTGGGTGATGGACATTAAGGAGGGCACATGATGTAATGAGCACTGGGTATTATATATGACTGATGAATCACTGACTTCCTCCTTTGAAACAAACAATACATTGTATGTTAATTAACTGAATTTAAATTAAAAAATAAATTTTTAAAAAGAGGACAAACAGAACCTAGAGAGGGAAGATATTTGCAAATCACGTATCTAAGAAAGGTAAATGACCTAGAATATATAAAGAAATCTGAAAAGTGAGTATGAAGAAATGAACAATTAGAAAATGGACAACTGGGGTGCTTGGGTGGCTCAGTGAGTTAAAGCCCCTGCCTTCGGCTCAGGTCATGATCTCAGGGTCCTGGGATCCATTCCCGCATCAGGCTCTCTGCTCAGCGGGGAGCCTGCTTCCTCCTCTCTCTCGATCTGCCTGCCTCTCTGCCTACTTGTGATCTCTGTCTGTCAAATAAATAAATAAAATCTTAAAAAAAAAAAAAGAAAATGGACAACTGTCACGAACAGACAATTCACCAAACAGATATACAAATGGCAAGTCAGTACATTAAAAGATGTCCAGTGTCATTAGCCTTTAAGAAAACACACATTAAAACCACAGAGGTAGGGGCGCCTGGGTGGCTCAGTGGGTTAAAGTCGCTGCCTTCTGCTTGGGTCATGATCCCAGGGTCGTGGGTTCGTGTCCCGCATCGGGCTCTCTGCTCTGCAGACAGCCTGCTTCCTCCTCTCTCTGTCTGCCTCTCTGCCTACTTGTGATCTCTGTCTATCAAATAAATAAATAAAATCTTTAAAAAAAAACCCACAGAGGTATATAATAATACCTCTATACTATCAAAATGGTTAAAACAAAACATAGTGATACCACTAAAAGCAGATGAGGATCCAGAAAAACTGGACTGCTCAAACATTGCTGGTGGGAATGTAAAGGTGTATAGCTACTCAGAAAAATTCTGGCAATTTTGAAAAACACTAAATATGCAATTACCATACAATCCACTGCACTCCTGGGCATTTATGTTTATACAAAAACCTATGTAGGAATGTTCAAAGTAGCTGTATTCATAATAGCCTCCAATTGGAAATATAAATGTAATAATTGGATGTGAATGGTTAAGCAAACTTAAATCCACATCACAGAACACTATTCAGCAATAAAAAGGAAGAAACTAGTGATACACAGGATGACATGGATAAATCTCCAGGGAATTATGCTGAGTGAAAACAAATAACCCCTGAAGAGATACAGAACATATTAGTGGTTGTCAGGGTTTAAAGTTGTAGTATATTTCCGTATAATCAATCCAAATACAAATTTGCAATAGTGAGGTTTTAATCCTATAGACTATAGGTATTGTAACCAGAAGTAAGAAAAAAATTATGAGAGATGGAGACAGATTTAGACACACACACACACACACGAGGAAGGGAAGGACAGGGAGACAGATACAGAGTCAGCAAGAATAGGCTATAATAAGAGGGGAGTGAAGGGGCACAGTGTCTAGTACTGTCTGAGTAAAAATGTAAATATGTTCTATACAACAAGATGGGTGAAAGATTTCATAAACTTCCAGCCTTTTCGTAATATTATTTAAACAACTAAGTGAAGAAGCAAGCACTAGTAAAATTTTTGTATTTAGAATCTTTCAGTTTACAGATAAACATTACCAATATTAGAACTATGTTCTGCCCAATTCAGTCTTGTTTAAGGCCACTAAGGTTAAACTGAATTAAAAATAGCAAACCAGGGTGGCTCAGTTGGTTGAAACTCTGACTCTTGGTTTCAGCTCAGGTCATGATTTCAGGGTCATGAGAGTGAGCCCTTCATCAGGTTCCATGCTCCACATAGAGTCTGTTGGAGATTCTCCCTCCCTCTATGTTCCTCCCCTGCTCACATGCATGCACTCTGTCTCTCAAATAAGTAAATAAATAAAATCTTAAAAAAAAAATGGCAACCCATTCCAATGAAGTAAAAGTTTAATTTAGCCTTCCTTTTATGCTACTAACATTCCCTATAATTTTCAAAATTATTCTAATGAGTTTAGCCTTCTATTTATTCTACTTAGCTCAAGTCCAAAAATGGATATCTTCCTTACTTAATGTAATCAATTTTCTGAGAGAAAGTTAATTCACTGATATCAAAAGCATTAGATGTTCTTTGTCTCCTGTGTAGGACCACATGTCTAATTATGAGCAATTTATCTGCAGAAGTGGCATAATTTACAAACACATATACAAACCCACAAGGGGCTCATTTTTTTTTTTTTAATCTCTTGTTGACTAAGTGAATAGACTCATGATAAATGCAGGATTATTGCATCAAAATGAATAAAAAACCTTAATATATTTGGCCTGTCCTCAATGCAACTACATTAGATAACTATATAAATATAACCACGATCTCAAACATCTTATTCTTGGTGTTTTTGTTCATTTTCCTTCATTTTCTTCTTATTTATGAACAGACCTAAAGAACTTCTTAAAATGTTTCAAATGCTTTGCTAATCTCTATTATAAAGCTTACATTTTTATTAGCTAATAAAAATGAAGTTTAACACTCCATATTTTAATATCTGCCTATTAGAAACATAAGTCTCTTCAATGCTAATAGCTCGCATATTCTAATTTTCCTTAGCATTTATTGTTCAGTTCTATATGAAGATATGCAAAGCATATTCCTGATAAAAAGGTTAACTTTGAAATTTTGCAATTCATACTAATCTGATAAGGAAGGTTGACCTGGCAGGAATCCCTTTTAACAATATAAAATAGAACTTTTTATATTTCAAATTGGAAAAAAATGAAGTTAGTTTATAGGCAATTAACAAAAATAAACATTAAAATAATGCAGTTGGAGAAAGAGATGTCCTTAATTAAAAGTGTATCATTTTGCAGTATCACAGCATTTCTGTTTACTTACCGAGCCTTCCATCTTGGTAGCAAAGTTACTGTTAACCCAAATTCAGAATCTTCCAGATTCCCAGAGATTATAGAGATCATAATAAATAGTGTCATCCCAAACAGGCAGATTTTTTAAAGTTTTAAAAACTTTTTAAAATTATTAAAAAAGATTTACCTTATAACTATTAATCTGGACCTCTTTGATAATTAAACAAGTCACTACAAATTTAACAAAAAAAGTTTTAACTCTATTTTGAAATGTGGCTGAGTAATTATGTATGTTCAAAATATATGTTCAAAATATTATATATGTTCAAAATATATATATACACACACACACATATATATCAGTGTTGCTATCTTTGCTTAAAAGAAGGGGAAATCCAAGGTAAAAATAATGGTTATTTGGCCTAGCTGTAGGACTCTGAGAGAGATAAGAACTCAGGCCATGGTTTTGGAGCATCTGGCCAGCTCATCCACCCCTGCATCTTCTGCAGAAAACAAGGGGACATTTAATCATTTAATCTAATGATGACATAAACGTTTATTTAATTATACCTACAACAAAAATATCTAACATACACATTTAGTAAAATTCTTCCTGATTCAAGCTAATCAAACTCAATTAGTCTAGAATAGAAATGATTTGTAAGGATGTTTGGTTCATTACTTTAAATCACAAATTAAAATTATAGTCCTTAGAAAAGAGAAAGTTTTGGCAAAGCCTTCTGAAATAGATATAACTAATTTTTTAAAATTAAGGTATAATCGACATATCATGTTATATTGCTTCAGGTATAAACAATGAGTAATATTTGTATATATTGTAAAATAATCACCACAATAAGTCTAGTTAACATCCATCAACATATATAGTTACAATATTTTTTTTCTTGTGATGAGAACTTTTAAGTTCAGCTCTCTTAGCAACTTTTAAATATACAATATAGTATTATTAGTCACCATGATGTACATTACATCCCCAGGACTTACTTGTTTTATAGCTGGAAGTCTGTGCAATTTGAACCCCTTCACTCATGTTTCCTGCCCCCATTCCCTGCCTCTGGAAGTCATCAATCTCTTCTCTGTATCTGTGGGCAGGTATGACTAATTTTTGACTAGCACATCACTTGTTTCTGTACAAATAGTACTGAGATTTGAAAATAATTGATTCTCTAAGGTAAATACATTTGAAATCTTGTTCAAATATCTCATGTACTCACAAGTAACTTTTATCTTCAAAGATAACGACACAGGTAAACATAATCTGAATTAGGGAATCTGAATGAGGTTTAAAATGATTTAGCATAATATGGGAAGTATGAAATTTCAGTCACAGCTATAACTTTTTACACTCAGAGAATTTGGGAAATTAATTCAAATAATAATACAACTAATAACAAGATTTGGAAGGCTAGTAGATACTGAAAGACCTTAAACCCTTATCTAGGTGCATTTGATTTATTTCATTCTTTTTACTGAACACCTATGATGTGCTGGGCACTAGGAATCCAGTCAGAGACAAGAAGGCTGAGTGGATGGTTTTACTGCAAAGGAAAAGGGTGTTACTGAGATAGAATACCCCAAGGAAGGACCCTCTGTGATTAATCCCACTGTGATTAGGGAAGTCTTTCTAGGAGAGGGAGCCAGGTGAGGGGTGTCATGGGTCAGGGAGGGTGAAAGCACAAAGAAGAGATGCATGGAGGCCTCCAGAGACTGCCCGGTGGCAATGACCACAGTTTAGTTTCAATGTGATGAACAAATATGTCACACTACCATATCACTGAATCTCTTAAAAAAAAATTTCACATGTTCAATTTCCTTTACTACCAGGAAAAGGAAGTTAGAGCTTTTCAACAACCATATTCATGGTTCCATCATTATTTCTCTGGGTAGTATTACCTCTCAATTCCATTTTATACTGCAATCCAATATTTATTTATTTATTTATTTATCTATCTAATTTTATTTGTCAGGGAGAGAGAGAGAGAGGTAATTAGAGGGAGAAGCAGGCTTCAGGAAGCCTGATTCCGTACTTGATCCCAGGACTCTGGGATTGTGACCTGAGCTGAAGGCAGACGTTTAACAGACTGAGCCACCTAGGCGTCCCACTGCAATCCAATATTAATGCCTATGAACCTTACAATCATCTCTTTATGTATCTTATCACTACAAATGTTATATGATGACCAAAAGAGAACGTTTACGGAGCATGTATGGATTAAGATTGATATTACAGCATATTTAACTAGTATTTCTCAAGATTAAAATGAAAATAAAAGCAAACCTAAGGTATTAAACCTCACCTGACAAATCATATATACAATTAACAACACCAGTGAACATTACCATGACACTGAAGAATATGCATTTACTTTCTAATAAACTCTCAGAGCATCCTTGAGATGGTAGCAGGATGGGCTGAAATATGGGAGAGTCATACACACAAATGAAATTCACAAAAAACTAGAAAGTAACAGTCTTTAAAAGAGTCCAAGTACTAAGGTTTCCTGGTAGAAATCTTTTTGTTTGTTTTTGTTTTTAATAGAGAATACTGTATGTTTGGGGAACCTGAGTGGCTCAGTAGGTTGAGTCTGCCTTGGCTCAGGGTCCTGGGATTGAATCCTACATTGGGTTCCTTGCTCAATGAGGAGCCTGTTTCTTCCTATGCCTGCCGTTCCCCCTGCTTGTGCTCTCAAGTGCTCTCTGACAAATAAATAAAATCTTTAAAAAAAAAATGAGAATACTGTATGTTTAATAAAGATGACAATTTGTCAAATGTTTTTTTTTAAGATTTTATTTATTTATTGGACAGAGAGAGAAAGAGATCACAAGTAGGCAGAGAGGCAGGCAGAGAGAGAAGGGAACGGAAGCAGGCTTCCTGCTGAGCAGAGAGTCGGATTCAGGGCTCGATCCCAGGACTATGAGATCTTGACCTGAGCAGAAGGCAGAGGCTTAACCCAATGAGCTACCCAGGCGCCCCTCAAAATGTTTTCTGAAAGCAGAAATGACTGCTCAAACATGTTTTACATTAAAACCATTTGCATTTCTCCTCACCTGAGAATGTTATATATAGAACTCAAGTAAACAGGAAACATTAAAGAAAAAAAGTCATTGAGATCAGAGAAGGAAAACCAAGTGAAATATCTTTTCATTTTCTATCATTTCAAAGGTTGACAGTTCTCACTACCAACAGTGACAAAGTGTGAAATACCCTGTAAACAACTTGTATTTAGGAAGTCCAAGGTTTCTGAGCAATGTTTCTTTTATTTTCCCATTAGCTATGCGTTTTCATTATTTTTGTGTCTAGCAACTGTTTAAATCAAGACTATATTTTGCACTGAATATGTTGACAAGGGTGATTGTGATTGACACATAACCCCTTTAAAAGCAAACTATCTATTCTGAAACATAAAATAAGGTCAATTTGCTTGTTTACTATCCAGGAAGAATTCATGCAAATCTGTGGTGGTAGCAAAGAGGATTAATGGGTTAATAGGATTAAGGCAGTGACCCAAAGGAAACAAAGAAAAACAGAATTTTCTTTTCCCTTCTTCCTTCTTTCCTTCCCTCTTCTAAGGGTTAACTAGCTAAAGAAGATTGGAGTGAGAATTGTAGTTTCCTGAAGAACACAGTCTAGGTTTAATTTTTCTTTTCACCAAAGACATGCTTGGGAGAAACCAACCAATTTTGTTAACAGTTTAATTTCATCTGTAAGCCTTACCTACTCCAGGCCAAAATGTGGCTAGTGTATACACCAGGAGAGGCTGGGCCATTGGAGTGTGGAGTCGAGAGGGCTCAGGATCCCTGTAGGGCCATATATCATGGAAGCAACAAAGTGCAGTAAAACATTCTTTGTGCTACAATAGAAGGAACATGGGTTACTATGGGGAGGCAGAGGATACACTTCTTCATATTAATGAAGTCTCTTCTAAAATGTCTCTGTGAGAGGTCTTGATGGGCTGGTTCAACAATAACAAAACCAAAAAATGTTGTTTGAATGAATGTTAGTCCTTCTAGCTTCTTTGGAAAAGTTGTTATTTTCTCTGTGCACTGAGAATGCTTTTTACACTGATGTATTTTTATCTGTTGCTACAAAGAAATCCTCAACTACTAGAATATATCAGCTGTTTCATTTTTATCTTTGATTTTTGAGTGCCAAACAGTACTTGACATCAGCAAGGAACCCAACATATGTTCCCCAAACTAATGAATAAGATGTGGTATATATATACAATGGAATACTATGCAGCCATCAAAAGAAATGAAATCTTACCATTTGCAACGACATGGATGGAACTAGAGGGTATTATGCTTAGCGAAATAAGTCAATCAGAGAAAGACAACTATCATATGATCTCCCTGATATGAGGAAGTGGAGATGCAACGGGGGTGGGGGCTAAGGGGGTAGGAAAAGAAAAAATGAAACAAGATGGGATTGGGAGGGAGACAAACCAAAAGAGACTCTTAATGTCATAAAACAAACTGAGGGGGGGGGGAGGGGAAGGGGGTTGGGAGAGGGTGGTGGGGTTACATTATATGTTTAAATAAAAAAAAAATTAAAAAAATTTATTCGTATTTACCAGATACATGTATAAAGAAATGGGTGACTTTTAAATAGCTAAATCAGTTCCAAGTAGGAATCTGGGAATGGTGCAGATTTAAAATGAGGGCTTGGCCTAAAATGAGCATCCAGGCCCATGAATGTCTCCTGCATAACACACAATAATTTGAGATGCCAGAGAGAAGATAGGAGTTTTGGATCTAAGATGTCTTAGATTTAAATCCTGGTTTTGCTACTTATTAGCTGTGTGACTATGCACAAATTCCATCTACGACTCTGTTTCTATAAAATGGGAGCATTAACAGGAGCTAGAGGTACTCCACAGATCTCTTGTGAGAATGAAATGAATGAACTGATGTGTTCTCCATTCAGCTTCACACCTGCAAGGGCTCAGGGCATGAGGCTGTCAGTGCTGCTGCTGCCACTGTGAGTTTTATCTTCAGTCATTTCACATTAGTCACTGTCTACGGTGTGGCAAAGCCTAGGGTTATTCAGTGTTATTTCCAAAGCCCATTTTCTTTCCAAGATTAACTAGAATTACAGGTTGGTAGAAGCAAATATTACTTTTCTGTTACCCACTCAATAGGCTAATTTGCCTAACACTTTCTGTGCTACTCGTACTTACTGTATAATATTCTGCTAGGTCTTACTGCACTGGCCTACACTCTTAGTACTCAGTCCTTTCAGTCTTCACTCCATAGGATAAATAAGACTGACCCAACTTCAGAGGAGGCTAAATAACAATCATTTCTATACCACTGGTCCATTCCAGGGCTGAAATATAAACAATCTGGCTTTAAAGCTAGTCTGTTCTTTCTCCAAGATACCAGGCTACCTCCCTGGAACAAGAATGGGACTCACTACTTATACACTGGCAAGAAAGCTCCTGCCATTATTCCTGGAGGAACCAAAGCATGAGAAGGGGAAGTGATACAAATTTATAGGAGTTGGTTAGCTACCCCACAGGATTAGATCAGGCTAACAAGAATGCATGAAATTTAGGTGGGACTATAGGAGATTATGCTTCTTGTTCCTATCAAGTGCTAGGCAGTTTGACAAGCTGCAAATGAGGGACTTAAATTAAATAAATTTAATTGCACAAAGGTCGCTGATGATAAAAGAACATTTAGAGTCAACTTCTACACCTGTGCCGATAAGGTAGCCACAAAAACTTGTAGCTAATCAAATTTAAGTTAAATAAAATAAATTTTAAGATGCAATTCCATAATTTGCATGAGCCACATTTCTAGTATTCCATGTGGCTATGCTTATCATAGTGGACAGCACACTTCCATCACTGCAGAAAGTTCCATGAAGCTATCTGAAAATTCTGATTTTCAGGATAAACAATACCACATTCTACTCATCAGTAAATACTTTTTGATCATTAATTGATTAGATTTGAAAGAGGCTACTATGCCCAATGACTTCTAAGGCTAACTTCACAAACTTTAGGACCACCCATGTCCATTACTGTGGACACCTACACCAGCACATGGGCACTAAATCTAAGTTAGTGACAAGACAATGTTAATGATTTTTGTTATGAATTTTTAAAAATAGCAAAATATCCTGCCTATCTTCTCAGTCATTTAAAGAGTGAATGGGCATTCTTTATTCCCCACCAACATCAGATTTACTTGAAGAAAAATTTAAAGGGGTGCCTAGGTGGCTCAATCAGTTAAGCATCTGCCTTCAGGTCAGGTCATGATCCCAGGGTCCTGGGATTGAGCCCAGCAGACAGCCCATTTTTCCCTCTCCCTCTGCTGCTTCCTCTGCTCGTGCTCTCTCTCTCTCTCTCCCTCTGTGTGTATGTGTGTGTCAAATAAATGAATAAAATATTTTTAAAAAAGGAAAATTTAAAAACAGAAGTCCTAGGAAATCTCTATAAACTGAAGAATTAAGCCAATTTCAGAGATAAGAGGTTTCAGGCTTATACTTTATTTTCAACTTTTTTACTGGTTCAAATGTCTTTCTTTCACATTTGTATCCAAATTAGACTAAGAAACTGATAAAAACCACTGCAGAACACTGACATTTATAATTGTGTGTGCTATTTTTAAATTCCCAGAATACACTTTGTCTAATTCCCCTTTTATTCAAATAAATATAACATTGTGGAGCAGTTTATTTCTGTTTGAAAGTGAATAGTATAGTAAATAACATTTAAGATGAATTCACAGAAGGGTATAAAATATGAGAATAAACTTCCTTTGTAAACCAGAAGTCTAGTTCTCTTGACAAATATAAGTCACTGATCTGATCATTTTCTTTTCAAGGCACAGGGCCACTGGAATGGCAATTTAAAGAAAGAAACACCATGTTTCCGGCAGTGGTTGTAAATTTCATTTTCAAGGCACAGATCCCACACTTTTATTTGGTAATGAAAATTCTGCCAGAACTTGACAGGAAATACAAGGAGAACAAAGCAGGAAGAAAAGCCTGGTTTGAAGTCACACTGACTTGGGTTTAAATTCCAGCTTTGCCACTTATTGTCTATTTTGTCTTAATCAAATTACATCAATTTCCAGACCTTTTTCATATGTAAAAAGGGGATCATACATACCTAATGGTGTTACTGTGAGTTAGGTACATATATACAAGCCACACGTGTAGATGACTTATGTATAATGCCTGGCATATAGACTAGCTATTCTTTAAAACAGGAGCTAATATTACTACATACTGGCTATTTCTAAAATCTCTAGAGGTTAATGTAATTTTTACAATGAAAGATAGGATATCTTAGAAAAATTAAGTTTTCTCTGGGTTGTTGTAGCAAATCCACTTCTTTATACAACTGGATAATTAAAGGTCTTAGAAATGTTCATACTGTCTTACTCAACAAAGTCACTGTAAAGAATCTACACTACGAAATAATCAGAGATGTGAAGAAAAAGATTTATATATAAAAATATTAATATACTCATTTAATATAGATAGATATAGCAAAGGATCTAAATTTCTAATAAAAAGTATTTATAAATAATGAAACAGCTATATGAATGACAGCATTAAAATCCTAATTCAAAATATACATTTAATAAAATTGTGAGTTATATCACTGTTGTTATTCTGTTGAATTAGAAAAACAGACTTAGGCCTATAACAACTATGTGATCCCAAAATGGTAGGACTGTATCTTACTAATATAATGTTCTTAGAAAGACAAAGTGCTAGAATGATCTGCACCAAAAAATTAAGCAATTTGTCCCTAGATGAAAGGATTATATATGGGTAATGTTTTATGTTCTTCTTTGTGTTATTGTGTCTTTTTTCTTCCCACAATAAAAGTGTATTTTTAATATGTATAAATAAACATTTAAATAAATATTTTCTTTAATAATAAATTGCCTCAATTGGGTAAAATTATGTAACAATCGCTTCCTATTTGAGTAACTCTCAAATATGACCAAACTGACCCACCTACCTATGATTCAACATTTTCTTCATATTTTCTTTTCCCTAGTGTCACGATTTTATAGCCCCCCTCTCTCTCATTTTAGATTTGTGCTATGAAAGTACTATCTCTCTACAGAGTTGGGTTTGTGACTCTAACACTCAAAAGGCTGATTATCACCTTTCAGCTACTTTGCTGCATTAAAACATGTTCCACTATTTTTTTGTGTCTTTTCAGTTTCTTACATGAGTGTGCTGTGTAGTTCCTTGAGTACAGATACTCTACCTCTTTGGTTAAGTTTATTCCCAGGTATTTTATGGTTCTTGGTGCTATAGTAAATGGAATCGATTCTCTAATTTCCCTTTCTATATTCTAATTGTTAGTGTATAAGAAAGCACTGATTTCTGTACATTGATTTTGTATCCTGCCACATTACTGAATTGCTGTATGAGTTCTAGTAGTTTGGGGGTGAAGTCTTTTGGGTTTTCCATATAAAGTATCATGTCCTCTGCGAAGAGAGAGAGTTTGACTTCTTCTTTGCCAATTTGAATACCTCTTATTTCTTTTTGTTGTGTGATTACTGTTGCTGGGAGTTCCAGTACTATGTTGAACAACAGTGCTGAGAGTGGGCATCTTTGTGGTGTTCCTGATCTCAGTGGGAATGCTGTCAGTTTTTCCCCACTGAAAATGATATTTTCTCTGGGTTTTTCATAGATAGATTTTATGAAGTTGAGGAATGTTCCCTCTGTCCCTATACTTTGAAGAGTTTTAATCAGGAATGGATGCTGTATAATATAATAAAGTTCTCATTCCATGCAGCAGAAGAAAGAGATTAAAATTATTCAGTAAATCTCTGGGCCCACAGCTCAACTGCCACAGAGAAAATTACAATTTGACACTTTTCTTCACTTGATTGAGTTAAAATCTCCTATGCATCTCATCTGTAGTATCAGTAAGTCAACAGTACACACATTTTTGGAAACGTCTAATACACCACTCCACATTTTTTCTATGTGTAAAGTGTCTATTCAGAGCAGCAGGGTGGCACAGCACACAGAATATGAGTCTAGAGATTTGGGTTCAAGCATCAGTTTTGTCCTATATAAGCAAAATGATCTTGATTATATCACCTAAACCAACAGAATCCATTTTGTCTTGTATGTGGGTATAGCAACATTTTTATTAGAACATTTTAATGAAATGTTTCAATATGAAACTATTTGATACATTAAAATGCTTTATATAAAATATTCTTCAAAGACCTTGGATTTATAAAAATTATTCTAGAAAAATTTCAAAAGAGTATCTTTCTCATAACAAACCATTACAACTATCATTTCAATACAATTTAATGTTATTTAAACAAAACAATGATACTTTTTAAACTACTGAAATTGAGAAATCTTGGGGTGCCTCGGTGGCTCTGTTGGTTAAGCATCTGCCTTTGGCTCAGGTTATGATTTTAGGGTCCTGGGATTGAGGGATCTCCCTCCCCTTCTCCCTCCTTCTCCCCATCTTTCTCTCTCTCTCTCTAATAAATAAATAAAATCTTTTAAAAAATAAATTGAGAAATTTTGGGGTGTACCATTTTTAATCAGAAATATACACATTTCTAAATACACATGTAGCAAAGCCTACTTCAACTCTAGGATGTCAATAACCACAAACCTCAACTGTGGGAACCATTTTCAAAGAACAGGGAAAAGAAATAAAAAGATGAAGTGCCAATACCCGAGACAAGCAAAGATCGGAGTTGGTGACTCACTTTTTACTTAGGCTAATTTTTACCAGAAGAAGAAACTGGTTCAGGATAGGCTGAAGATTAACTGATTTTAAATGAGTAAACACAGGTGGACAGTTGGTTTGTTATTTGGTTTGTTGTCTAGTTTTTATTTTTATTTATTTATTTATTTGTAAAGATTTTATTTATTTATTTATTTATTTGAGAGAGAGAGAGTGAGCGAGCACAGGAAGACAGAGAGGCAGGCAGAGGCAGAGGGAGAAGCAGGCTCCTTGCTCGGCAAGGAGCCTGATGTGGGACTCGATCCCAGGACGCTGGGATCATGACCTGACCTGAAGGCAGCTGCTCAACCAACTGAGCCACCCAGGCGTCCCTGTTGTCTAGTTTTTAAATTCTAATTGAGAAGAAAGGCTGGTTAAAAAACTACTTTATCAATAAACATCATAGTAACTATTCACATGAATAATTTAATAATTTGTAAATAGATTCAGATCATTAAAGATGAACAAAGGCAACAAGGTAACAACATACTTTAAAAGGTACAGAAAAGAATTCTAATAATGGTCTCCATACATAATGCAGGTTAGCTCGACAGAAGCAGATAATGTTCATATATAAAAATGTTTTAATGGTTAAATCTTTTGATTTCAACAATAAAACCTGAGATGGCACAAAATACGAGGAACAGACTATATTATTTGAATAGTGTACTGAGAATAGAAAGGGATAAAAGTAAATGAAACAGATTGAAAACTGTTTTTCTAAAATCCACGAAATGTCCCAAACTGAAATTTCAGTTGAAAATTTATGAAATTCAGAACAAAAGGATTCATGCTAAATGGCAATTAAAAAGAATTTGGGAAGACAACAATCACAGAAGAGCTGAAATTGACACTACTAAAATAAAAGAATCAGTAAAATAAGACCAATAAATATTGTCCTCAAAAATACAAAGCCTAGGTTTAATTATTACCACAAATAGGCAAATACTAAGCTAAGTCTAGCTTCAAACAGAAAAAAACCTCAGTTAAACTAGATAAATGTGCAACTCCGGTTGAAAGGCACTGCTTTAAATTATACAAACAATAAAAACATTCTGGGATAAAAACTTTATTTTACAGAGGAAGTATAACTTCTCTTGAGTGGCACTGCTTATTTTCACAAAGAAATCAGAGCAAATAAGGACAGCAGAAACCTCACAATGTCACATAGCAACCAGAGCACAGCAAAACCATAGCAGGGTGTGTCATATGCTAACTTCAAAATAACACCCCAAGGTGAGCTACAACCACCCATGAGAGAGACATTACACTAACCAGAGTCAGAAACATATATACAGTTTTTCACTCTTAGAAAGTAAGACTGTGCCCCTGAAAAAGAAAACTCTCTGATATGCTAGAACTATCTGAATGCTGTACGTTCTGGTAAGGATTAATTAGAGGGAGGGATGAAACCACCCAAGCTTAGTTTCTCCTCTGACTTATTCCCATTTCCTTGTACTAGACTTGGCCCGTCTGACATGTCCTTCCGAGAACTGCCTGGCTCTGGCCTCAGACTGTAATGTGGCCCCCACAAATGTGGGTGTAGAATAGGGGCATGTTTGGGAAGCCACCGCTTTCACGACAGACTCAACACATCCTGACACTCCCAGGTTATCACAAAGGATTCCTAAGCATGCCCTATCTGAAGAAGTGTGGAGCCACAGAGAAATCAGTGTGCCATTACACTGTCAACTCTCCACTCCTGAAGGTTAGTCATACCAGCTTGAAACATAAACTTAGCTACAACCACCCACCTCTGCATCCACCCACACTTTCTTGTCTCCCCAGATTTCACATTGGCCAGGACTGTGCTGAACCCTCTAGGGGACAATCAGGACAAGCAGCAAATGGACTTGGCTCTCAAAAGTTAATCATGAAGAAGTTTCACTTCATAATTTAGATACCTTTTTTTAAATAGAACTTCAAGTCATTTTATACTATAGGCTAATCTGTGTCAAACTTACTATCTAAATCTTAAAGTGAATGACTTTTTCTTTTAAGATTTTATTTATTTGTATGTCAGAGAGAGGGAGCACAAGCAGGAGGAGCAGAAGGCTGAGGGAGAGGCAGACTCCCAGTTGAGCAAGGAGCCAGATGTGGGACTCCATTGCAGGACCCTGGGATCATGACCTGAGCTGAAGGTAGACACTTGGCAGAGTAAGCTACCCAGGCGTCCTTGTGAATGACGTTCTGCTTAACAAATACAAAATGGTCTTATTTGTTAATATAAAGATAAAGCACATAAAGATTTGTTTTCAAGAGGAGGAGTCAAGATGGCAGAGAAGTATTAGGCTGAGACCACATCAGGTAGCAGAAGATTGGCTAGATAGCTTATCAAACCATTCCGGATACCTACAAATCCAACAAGAGATCAAAGAGAAGAAGAGCAACAATTCTAGAAACAGAAAATCGACCACCACTTTCTGAAAGGTAGGAATGATGGAGAAATGAGTCCAAAGCAATGGGAAGATAGACAGTGGAGGGAGGGGCTGGCTCCTGGCAAGCAGTGGAGCAACGGAGCACAAAATCAGAACTTCGAAAGTCTGCTCCACTGAGGGACATCGCTCCAGAGGCTAAACTGGGGTGAAGCCCATGTGGGGACAGCATGGCCTCAGGTCCTGCGAGGTCACAGAAGGATCGGGGGTGTCGGGGTGTCGCAGAGCTCGCATGTATTAGAGAGGGGAAGCCAGCTACAGAGACAGAGCCAAGGAGTGAGCTCTCAACTCGGAATTACCTTGAACCATAATCTGTGGCACAGGCCACTGCTCTGTGAGCAGGGTCCCCACAAGATCCAGGAGACCCCGCCCTGGAAGAGCTCAGGGATCTGTGGGGTTCGGAGACTCCAGGTGGAGCTATGAGCCAGAGACAGAGACATTTGGTCACAGGCTGGGTGAGCTCAGAGAACAGCTGGAGGCCACGGAGATGGGAGTGATTGAGTGCTTTTCTCTGAGGGCACACTGAGGAGAGGGGTCCCGAGCTCTCAGCTCCTCTGGGCTGGAGATTGGGAGGCCGCTATTTTCATTCTCGACCTCTGGAACTCTACGGAAAGCATTCAGGGAACAAAAGCTCCTGAAAGCGAACTTGAGAGGATTACTTAGCCCAGCCCCTGGTTAAGGGCTTCCAATTCAGCCTGGGGCAAAGACACTTGAGAATCACTACAACAGACCCTCCCCCAGAAGATCAACAAGAAATCCAGCCATGACCAAGTTCACTTAACAAGGAGAACAGCGGAATTCCAGAGGAGGAGAAAGCAAAGCATGGAATTCATGGCTTTCTCCCCATGAATCTTTAGTCTTGTGAAGTTAATTAATTTTTAAAAAAGTTTTTTTCTTCTGGAATTCTTTTTAATTTTTACTCTCTCCTCTTTCAACGTTTTTAAACTAGTTTATCTTAATACCTTTCATAAAAATATCTTTTTTGAACCTTCATTATTATATTCATATTTTATCCTTCATTGTATCAAACTTTATTTTTTGTATACACATAGGGTTTTTTCTTCTTAAAAATTTGGGGTACAACTTCTTCTAACAGATCAAAATATACCCTAAATCTAGCACCGGGCTTGATCTAGTCTCCAGCCCGAGCAAATTCTCTCCACTTTCTTTTTCTTTATTCTCCCAACCAACTTACCTTATGAAATCCATTGTTAGAAATTAAAACAAAAATGTGTTTCTCATCTTTATAGTTATATTTCATCCCTTTATTGTGTTTACCCTTATATATGTTTTTCATTCTTTAAAATTTTGGGAGGTAGTTTCTCCTAAGAGACCAAAATACTCCCAAAATTAAGTGGGTGACCCTGTTCTAGTCACCACTGTAATAAATTATATATATACACACACACACAAACACTTTTTTAAAAATTTGTTTTCTTTTTTAGATTTTTTTTCTGAACTTCTTTTGCCCCCTTTCTCCCCCCCACGATTTGGGGTCTCTTCTGATTTGGTTAAAGCACATTTTCCTGGGGTCTTTGCTACCCTTTTAGCATTTCATATGCTCCTTCATATATTCTTATCTGGACAAAATGATAAGGCTGAAAAACTCACCACAAAAAAAGGACAGGAGAGAGTACCGAAGGCTAGGGACCTAATCAATACAGACATTGGTAATATGTCAGCTCTAGAGTTCAGAATGATGATTTTCAAGGTACCAGCCAGGCTCGAAAAAGGCATGGAAGATATTAGAGAGACCCTCTCTGAAGAAATAAAAGCCCTTTCTGGAGAAATAAAAGAACTAAAATCTAACCAAGTTGAAATCAAGAAAGCTATTAATGAGGTGCAATAAAAAATGGAGGGAGGCTCTTACTGTGAGGATAAATGAGGCAGAAGAAAGAATCAGTGATAAAGAAGACCAAATGACAGAGAATAAAGAAGCTGAGCAAAAGAGAGACAAACAACTACTGGACATCGAGGGGAGAATTGGAGAGTTAAGTGATACCATAAGATGAAACAACATTAGAATAATTGGGATTCCAGAAGAAGAGGAAAGAGAAAGGGGAGCAGAAGGTATATTGGAGAGAATTATTGTAGAGAATTTCCCTAATATGGCAAAGGGAACAAGCATCAAAATCCAGGAAGTGCAGAGGATCCCCCTTCCAAATCAATAAGAACAGGTCCACACCCCATCATCTAAAAGTAAAATTTACAAGCCTTAGCAAAAAAGAGAAAATCCTGAAAGCAGCACGGGACAAGAAGTCTGTAACATATAATGGTAAAAATATCAGATTGACAGCAGACTTATCCACAGAGACCTGGCAGGCCAGAAAGAACTGGCATGATATATTCAGAGCACTAAATGAGAAAAACATGCAGCCAAGAATACTATATCCAGCTATGGTATCATTGAAAATAGAAGGAGAAATAAAAAGCTTCCAGGACAAACAAAAACTGAAAGAATTTGCAAACACCACACCAGCTCTACAGGAAATATTGAAAGGGGTCACCTAAGGAAAGAGAGACCCTAAAAGTAGTAGATCAGAAAGGAACAGAGACAATATACAGTAACAGTCACTTTACAGGCAATACAATAGCACTAAATTTATATCTCTCAATAGTTACCCTGAACGTAAATGGGCTAAATGCCCCAACCAAAAGACACAGAGTATCAGAATGGATAAAGAAATAAAATCCATCAATATGCTGCCTACAAGAAACATATTTTAGACCTGAAGACACCTCCAGATTTAAAGTGAGGGGGTGGAAAACAATTTACCATGGTAATGGACATCAAAAGAAAGCTGGGGTGGCAATCCTTAGATCAGATCAATTAGACTTCTTTTAAAAAATATTTTACTTATTTATTTGAGAGAGAGACAGTGAGAGAGAGCATGAGTGAGGAGAAGGTCAGAGGGAGAAGCAGACTCCCCATGGAGTTGGGAGCCTGATGTGGGACTCGATCCCGGGACTCCAGGATCATGACCTGAGGGGAAGGCAGTCCTTTTACCAACTGAGCCATCCAGGTACCCCAGATCAATTAGATTTTAAGCCAAAGACTATAATAAGAGAAGAGGAAGGGCACTATATCATACTCAAAGGGTCTGTCCAACAAGAAGATCTAACAATTTTAAATATCTATGCCCCTAACATGGGAGCAGCCAACTTATCTAAACCAATTCATTGCAAAATCATAGAAATACATTGACAATAATACAATAATAGTAGGGGACTTTAACACTCCCCTCACTGAAATGGACAGATCATCCAAGCAAATGATCAACAAGGAAATAAAGGTCATAAATAGCACACCGGGCCAGATGGACATCACAGATATATTCAGAACATTCCATCCCAAAGCAACAGAATACACATTCTTCTCTAGTACACATGGAACATTCTCCAGAATAGATCACATCCTGGCTCATAAATAAGGTCTCAACCAGTATCAAAAGATTAGGATCATTCCCTGCATATTATGAGACCACAATTCTCTGAAGCTAGAACTCAATCACAAGAGGAAATTTGGAAAGAACCCAAATACATGGAGACTCAACAGCATCCTTCTAAGGAATGAATGGGTCAAGCAGGAAATTAAAGAATTGAAAAAATTCATGGAAACAAATGATAATGAAAACACAACGGTCCAAAATCTGTGGGACACAGCAAAAGCAGTCCTGAGAGGAAAATATATAGTGATACAAGCCTTTCTCAAGAAACAAGAAAGGTCTCAAATACACAACATAACCCTACACCTAAAGGAGCTCGAGAAAGAACAATAAAGAAAGCCTAAACCCAGCAGGAGAAGAGAAATAATAAATATCAAAGCAGAAATCAATGATATAGAAACCAAAAAAACACAACAGAACAAATCAATGAAACTAGGAGCTGGCTTTTTGAAAGAATTAATAAGATTGATAAACCCCTGGCCAGACTTATCAAAAGAAAAGAGAAAGGACCCAAATTAATAAAATCATGAAAGAAAGGGAGAGATTACAACCAACACCAAAGAAATACAAACAATTATAAGAACGTATTATGAGCAACTCTATGCCAACAAATTTGGCAATCTGGAAGAAATGGATGCTTTCCTAGAGACATATAAACTGCCAAAACTGAGCCAGGAAGAAAGAGAAAACCTGAATAGGCCCATAACCAGTAAGGAGATTGAAACAGTCATCAAAAATCTCCAAACAGGGACCCCTGGTTAAGCAGCTGCCTTCAGCTCGGGTCATGATCCCAGCGTCCTGGGATGGAGTCCCACATCGGGCTCCTTGCTCGGCAGGGAGCCTGCTTCTCCCTCTGCCTCTGCCTGCCTCTCTGTCTGCCTGTGCTCGCTCCTGCACTCTCTCTCTATCTGACAAATAAATAAATAAAAATCTTTAAAAAAAAAAAAATCTCCAAACAAACAAAAGCCAAGGGCCAGACAGCTTCCCAGGGGAATTCTACCAAACATTTAAAGAAGAATTAATTCCTATTCTCCTGAAACTGTTCTAAAAAAATAGAAATGGAAGGAAAACTTCCAAACTCATTTTATGAGGCCAGCATCACCTTGATCCCAAAACCAGACAAGGACCCCATCAAAAAACCCAATTACAGACCAATATCCTTGATGAACACAGATGCAAAAATTCTCACCAAAATACTAGTCAATAGGATCCAAGAGTAGCTTAAAAGGATTATTCACTCGGACCAAGTGGGATTTATTCCAGGGCTGCAAGGTTGGTTCAACATCTGCAAATCAATCAATCTGATACAATGCATTAATAAAAGAAAGAACAAGAACCATATGACTCTCAATAGATGCTGAAAAAGCATTTCACAAAGTACAGCATCCCTTTCTGATTAAAACTCTTCAAAGTGTAGGGATAGAGGGCACATACCTCAATATTATCAAAGCCATCTATGAAAAACCCACCGAAAATATCATTCCCAATGGAGAAAAACTGTGAGCTTTTCTGCTAAGGTCAGGAACACGGCAGGGATGTCGGTTATCATCACTGCTATTCAACACAGTACTAGAAGTCCTAGCCTCAGCAATCAGACAACAAAAAGAAATTAAAGGCATCCAAATCAGCAAAGAAGAAGTCAAACTATCACTCTTTGCAGATGATATGATACTTTGATATGATATGATATGATATGATGGGGAAAACCCAAAGACTCCACTCCAAATCTGCTAGAATTTGTACAGAATTCAATAAAGTCAGGATATAAAATCAATGCACAGAAATCAGTCGCATTTCTTTACACCAACAACAAGACAGAAGAAAGAGAAATTAAGGAGTCAATCCCATTTACAATTGCACCCAAAACCAAAGACACCTAGGAATAAATCTAACCAAAGAGGGAAGAATCTATACTGAGGAAACTATAAAGTACTCATGAAAGAAATTGAGGAAGACCCGAAGAAGTGGAAAAATGTTCCATGCTCATGGATTGGAAGAACAAATACTGTGAACATGTCTATGCTACCTAAAGCTCTTTATACATTTAATGCAATCCCAATCAAAATGCCATCCAATTTTTTCAAAGAAATGGAACAAATAATCCTAAAATTTATATGGAACCAGAAAAGACCTCGAATAGCCAAAGGAATATTGAAAAAGAAAGCCAAAGTTGGTGGCATCTCAGTTCCAGACTTCAAGCTCTACTACAAAGCTGTCATCATCAAGACTGTATGGTACTGGCACAAAACCAGACACATAGATCTATGGAACAGAATAGAGAGCCCAGAAATAGACCCTCAACTCTATGGTCAACTAATCTTCGACAAAGCAGGAAAGAATGTCCAATGGAAAAAAGACGGCCTCTTCAACAAATGGTGTTGGGAAAATTGGACAGCCATATGCAGAAGAATGAAACTGGACCATTTCCCTACACCACACACGAAAACAGACTCAAAATGGATGAAGGACCTCAACGTGAGAAAGGAATCCATCAAATTCCTTGAGGAGCACACAAGTAGCAACCTCTTTGACCTCAGCCACAGCAACTTCTTCCTAGGAACAATGCCAACGGCAAGGGAAGCGAGAGAAAAAATGAACTATTGGGACTTCATCAAGATCAAAAGCTTTTGCATAGCAAAGGAAACAGTTAACAAAACCAAAAGACAACTGATAGAATGGGAAAAGATATTTGCAAACGACATATCAGATAAAGGGCTAGTATCCAATATCTATATAGAGATCAGCAAACTCAACACCCAAAGAACAAATAATCCAATCAAGAAATGGGCAGAGGACATGAAAAGACATTTCTGCAAAGAAGACATCCAGATGGCCAACAGACACATGAAAAAGTGCTCCACATCACTGGGCATCAGGGAAATACAAATCAAAACCACAATGAGATACCACCTCACACCAGTTAGAATGACTAAAATGAACAAGTCAGGAAATGACAGATGCTGGCGAGGATGTGGAGAAAGGGGAACCCTCCTACACTGTTGGTGGGAATGCAAGCTGGTGCAACCACTCTGGAAAACAGCATGGAGGTTCCTCAAAAAATTGAAAATAGAGCTACTTTATGACCCAGCAATTGCACTACTGGGTATTTACCTAAAGATACAAACGTAGTGATCCAAAGGGGCACATGTACCCGAATGTTTATAGCAGCAATGTCCACAATAGCCAAGTTATGGATATAACCTAGATGTCCATCAACAGATGAATGGATAAAGAAGAGGTGGTATATATATACAATGGAATACTATGCAGCCATCAGAAGAAATGAAGTCTTGCCATTTGCGATGACATGGATGGAACTAGAGGGTATCATGCTTAGTGAAATAAGCCAATCGGAGAAAGACAACTATCCTATGATCTCTCTGATATGAGGAAGTGGAGATGCAATGGGGGGGTGAGTTTCAGGGGTAGGAAAAGAATAAATGAAACAAGATGGGATCGGGAGGGAGATAAACGAAAAGAGACTCTTAATCTCACAAAACAAACTGAGGGCTTTGGGGGGAGGGATGTAGGGAGAGGGTGGTGGGGTTATGGACATTGGTGAGGGTATGTGCTATGGTGAATGCTGTGAAGTGTGTAAACCTGGTGATTCACAGACCTGTACCCCTGGGGCTAATAATACATGTTTATTAAAAAAAAATGATTTGTTTTCATCAGTGATGGGAGTCATTTTCTTTTATTCATAGAGTATTGGTCATTTAGTGCTCTTTTCTTTCTGTACTCTATTTAGTGGGCTTCCTTGGGGGCAGGTAATGGCAAAGCTCTAGCTCCATCAGAGACAATGTCACAAAGTCAGTATGTGTGAGAGTGTAGAATAGAAATAGACCTATCTGAATGGAAGCCTTTTCCATATTCCATTTTTGTCTTTAAACATTTCTCATTTGCGAAGCAGATCTCCAAAGAAAATAATGTAAGAACTGAACCAGTGTTTATATCTGCTTTCACAAGTTTATTATTGATAATACCTACTAATTATATCTTGGCGCCCTAAACCTTATATGTACATACAATATATGTATGTTAAGGTTGTAAACTATCACTCTGAGGAGCTATAGTATTTATACCTTAATTTATAACAGTAAATATTACCTAGGTGTTTGTCAAAATTTGTCAAAATAAACCAAATAAATCATTGATATTATATTCTAAATAGTCCATAGCATCCTCTCAGGAAAACCAAATAATATCCAGTTATTTTATAATATTTGAAAGTTTACAGTATTTCTTTTTTTTTTTTTTTAAGATTTTATTTATTTGACAGAGAGAGTGAGAGAGCACAAGCAGGGAGAGCAGCAGAAGGATAGGGAGAAGCAGGCCCTGAGCAGGGAGCCTGATGCAGAACTTGATCCCAGCACCCTGGGATCATGACCTGAGCTGAAGGCAGATGCTTAACCATCTGAGCCATCTAGGTGCCCCCAGACTATTTCAATTAAATTTTCCCCCAGGGCATTTACCAAGCACTGATTATATACAAGAAATTACTCAGTATACCAATAGACACAAATAACAATAGGATTAGCTTGATAAAGAGTTTAGTCTATTAGGAGAGGGAAAGCATAATAATGTATACTGTTATTATGTTTATCATCATGTTTAATAATTATGTTTATTATTACAATGATTTGCATTTTATACATTAACTAATTGAGCACTTTATAAATTAATTCTCCGTAAATGACCTCATATGATTCTTATACTTATCCTGGGAAGAAAGTTAGCTATACCAAATTATCTTCATTTTAGAGGTGAAGACTGAAAGATTTGCATAGCAGATCAGCAAAAAGGCCAAGACTAACATCAGGGCTCCAGTCTTCTAAGTTGGTAGTGATGGTACTATGGTATGTCTGAGCTTATGAAGACCAATAAAGGGAGCCAACTGCAGCTAACAATTCATGCTTCCTATATGCCCGACACCTTCCAACTCATTAAGTCCTGTGCACCTCATAGAAGATCCTTTGATGCAAAGAGAACTGCAGTAATTCCCTAAAAGTATGCAGCTAATAAACAGTGGACGAAGATTTAAATAGAGGCAGCCTGACTTGATAACCTATGACCTTAATCATTGCTCTTTTAAAAAATGATTTATTTATTTTAGAAAGAGTGTGCACATGTGTCTGAGTCAGAGGGAGAGGAAGAGAGAGAATTCTCAAGCAGACTTCCCACTGAGTGCAGAGTCTGAGGTGGGTTTAATCCCAGGACCTCAAGATCATGACCTGAGCCAAAATTAAGAGTCAGCTGCACAACCCACTAACCCATATGGGTGTCTCCTTAATCTTTACTCTTATTGGCATTTATATGTCTTCTTTGTAGAAACATCCGTTTATACTCTTTGCCTTAAAAAATGGATTGTCTTTTTTATTATTGAGTTGTAAGAACGCTTTATATACTATACACACAAGTCACTTATCAGGTGTAATTTGAAAATATTGCCTCCCATCTGTGGGTTCACTTTCTTTTTTCTTCTAGCTTTACTGAGGTATAAATGACAAGTAACAATTGTATATATTTGAACTGTACAACCTGATGTTCTTATATACATACACACTATGAAATGACTACCAGAGGTAAGCTAATTAGCATATCCATCACCGTGCATAATCACCTTTCTTTTTTTTGGTGATAAGAATTTTGTAAATTTCAAATATACAATATAGTATTATTAATTGTAGTCCCCATGTTGTGGATCAGGTCTCCAGAACTTATTCTTCTTACAGTTCAAAGTTTGACTCCTTTTACCAACATCTCCCCATTTCCCTGACCCCTAGGCTCCTGGTAACCACTCTTCTACTCTGTTTTTCATGAGTTTGACATTTTTAGATTCCACATGTAAGTGAGATCATACAGTACTTATCTTTGTGTGTATCTGCCTTATTTCACTTAGCATAATGTACTTTTCGCTTTGATAGTATCTTTTGAACCACAAAATTTCTTAATTTAGGTGATATGCAATTTATCTTTCTTTTGTTGTTTATGCTTTTAGTGACATATCCAAGAATCTATTACCAAATCCAAATTATGAAGATATAGTTCTACCTTTTCTCCTAAGATTTTTATACTTTGGCTCTTACATTTAGGTCTTTGATTCATATTGTTACTTCTTTTATGTGGTGTGTGGGGGGGCATCCAACTTCATTATTTTGCATGTGGGTATCCAGTAGTACATTTGTTGAAAAGACTATTCTTTCTCCGTTGAATGACCCTAGCACCCTTGACAAAAATCAACTGACCATAGATACATAGGTTTATTTTTGGGTTTTCTCATCTATTCCATTGGTCTATGTTTATCCTTATGACAGTAACAAACTTTCTTTATTACTACAGCTTTGTATTAAGTTTTAAAATTGGGAAGCATGAGTCTTCCAACTTTGTTCATCTTTTTCAAGATTGTTTTGGGTATTCTGGGTCCTGTGAGTGTACATATGAATTTCAGGGTCAGCTGATTTCTATAAAGGAGCCAGCTCGGATTCTGATAGGTATTGTATCAAATCTATCAGTTTGGTGAGTATTGCCATCTTAACAATTTAATTTCTTTCAACAATGTTTTATAGTTTCCAGAGCATAAATACTGCACTTTTGTTAAATTTATTCCTAAAAATTTTATTTTTTATGCTACTGTAAACAGAATTGTTTCTTAATTTCATGTTCAGATTGTTCACTGCAAGCGTACAGAGTGTAACTGCTTTTAATTGATTGTTTTCTTTTCTGCAACCTTGCTGAACTTTTTACTTCTAATGGTCTCTTAGTGAGTTATTTAGAGTTTTCTACATTTAAGATCATGACATCTGTGAAAAGTGATAATTTTATTTCTTCCTTTCCAATATGGATACCTTTTATTTCCTTTTAATGCCTAATTGTCCTAGGTAAAAGCAGATTTCCTATTCTTATTCCCGATTTTAAAGGGAAACGCTTCAATCTTTCATTATTAAATATAATGTTAGCTGGGGGTGTTTTGTCCATGCCCACTATCAGGTTGAGAAACTTTCCTTCCACTTCTGGTTTGTTTAATGTTTTGTAAAAAGGTGTTGGATTTTGTCAAATGCTTTTTCTGCATCTCTTGAGATAATCATGCTATCATTATTCTCACAAATTGCCTCTACTGGAAATGCACATCATTCCTGGTAGGAAGTGATTAGTTAAGAAAGATACAAATAACCTTGTATATAAATTGAAGAAGAGCTTATTTTCCACTGAAGAGACAATGACAAGGTTAGAGCCAAATTTTAAAAACAGTTTAAGATTTGTTATTTACCATAGTAACAGTTATCTGTGACATTAATATCAGTAGATACTTTAAAAAAAGCTTTATTTAGATATAACTCACATATACAATTCACCTGAGGTATAAAGTTCAGGAGTTTTTAGGATAAAACATTATTAATTTTAAAATTGTGAATAATATGTATAATATAATACTTGCCATGTTTAATATTTCAAGTGTAAAATTCACTGGTGTTAATCATATTTACAAGGCTGTGCAACTATCACTATTATTTCCAAAATTTTCATCACCCTAAACAGAAACTCTATGTCCATTAAACGATAACTCCCCATTTCCCTTAGTCCTAACCCATGTTAACTTCTTTTATCTGAGTCTATGAATTTGCTTATTCCAGGTATCTTATATACAAGGAATCATATAATATGTGTCCTTTTGTTTCTGACTTAATTTCATTTCACATAAGGTTTTCAAGGTTCACATCCATTTTGTAGCATATATTTGAACTTCCATCCCCCCCTTTTTTTTAAAGATTATTTTTGAGAGAGAGGGACAGAGAGAGCATGAACAAGCATTCAGGGGGATGGGCAGAGGGAGAGAGAAACCCAAGCAGACTCCACATCAAGTGTGGAGCCTGACATGGGGCCCAACCCCATTACCCCAAGACCATGACCTGAAGCGAAACCAAGAGTTGGATGCCCAGCTGACTGTACCACCCAGGTACCCCAAACTTCATTCCTTTTCATGGCTAAATAATATTCCATGGTGGGTACATACTACTCTTATTACTCTATTCATCTGTTGATGGACACTTAGTTTTTCCATCTTTGGGCTATGGTGAATAATGCTGCTATGAGCATTGGTAGCATTGGTACGTGAATCTGTTTGATTCCCTGATTTCCATTCCTTTGAACATATACCTAGGAGAGGAACTGCTGGATCACATGGTATTTCTCTGATTAGCTTTTTGAAGAATTGTCAAAATGTTCTGCATAGCAGCTGCACCATTTTACAACCCCACCAACAGTGCACAAAGGTTCCAATTTCTCAACATCCTCAACATTTGTTATTTTCTATTTCTTCCACAATAACCATCCTGAAGTGTATAAGGTAGTATCTCATTGTGGTTTTGATCTGGAATTTTCCTAATGATTAATGATGTTGAGTATCTTTCCATATGCTTAACTGTCATTTGTATATCTTCTTTGGAGAAATGCCTATTCAAATCCTTTGCCCATTTTGAATTGGTTTTGTTGTGGTGGTTGTTAAGTTGTAGGAATTCTTCATATATTCCAGAGATTAATCCCTTAGCAGATAAATGATTAGCAAATTTTTTCTTCCATCCTGTGGATTGTCTTTTCATTCTCGCAGGAGTATTTTTTGGATACACAATAATTTTAATTTCGATGAAGTCTAATTCATTTACTTTTTCCTTTGTTGCTTGTGCTTTTGGTGTTATATCCAATGTCATGAAGATTTACCCATTTTCTACCAAGAGTTTCATGGTTTTTGCTCTCATATTTAGTTTTTCAATCCATTTTGAGCTACTTTTTGTACATTGTGCAACTTTCATCACTTTGCTTGTTGATACCTGGTTTTACCAGCATCATTTGTTGAAAAGACTATCTTTTCCCCATTAATTGTTTTAGCATTGTTGTCAAAATTAATGATAATATAGATAAGAGTTTATGCTGGGTTTTATATTCAATTCCATTGGTTTACATATCTATCATTATGATGGTATCATACTGTTCCTATTACTGTAGCTTTGAAATGAATTTTGAAATTCGGAAGTGTGAGTAATCCAAGTTTATTTTTCTTTTCCAATATTATTTTGGCTACTCTTGAGAGCACATATGAATTTTAGAATGGACTTTTCTATTTATGTAAAAAATTGATCCTTGGGATTTTGATAAAGATCGTATTGAATCTACAGATTGCTATGGATAGCAGAGCATAGATGACAATACTGTCATCTTAACAATAAAAGTCTTCCAGTCCATGGATACTTTTGTTAGGTGCATATATGTTTATAATTGTTATCTTTCTTGGTGAACTGAAACATAATGTCATCTCTTATAAATTTCTTTTGATTTAAAGTTGATATTGTCTCATTAAATAGGCACTACAGCTCTCTTCTGGTTACTATTTACATGGAATATCTTATTCCATTATTTTATTTTCAATCTCTATGTGTCCTTAAATCTAAATTGAGTCTCTTGTAAAAAGTATACAGATCCCATTATTTTTTTTTATACCCAATCTGTTGATTTCTATCTTTTAATAGTTGAGTTTCATCCATTTACATTTAATGTGATTCTGATAAAGAAGGATTCATTTCTAGCATTTATCTATTTTTCCCCTTATGATGTATCTATTTTTTATTCTCCCAATTCCTCCATTATTTCTTTTAAATAGTTTTTTTTTAATAGTGTACCATTTTAATTATCTTTTTTTTCCTTTTCTGGAAAAAGAAATCAATAAGGAAATATTGGTTGTAATCCACACATTAGACCAGATGGACATAACGGATATATATACAGAATATTCCATTCAAAAGCATTAGAATACATATTCTTCTCTAACATACATGGAACTTTCACCTGACAGATCATATGTTAGGCCACAGAAAAGTCTTAATATATATATATATATTTTTTTTTAAAGATTATTTATTTATTTGACAGAGAGAGAGATCACAAGTAGGCAGAGAGGCAGGCAGAGAGAGAGGAGGAAGCAGGCCTCCTGCCAAGCAGAGAGCCCGATGCAGGGCTCGATCCCAGGACCTTGAGATGATGACCTGAGCCAAAGGCAGAGGCTTAACCCACTGAGCCACCAAGGCACTCAAAAGTCTTAATATATTTAAGACTGAAACCACATCAAGCATCTTTTCTGAGCACAATGATATGAAACTAGAAATTAATTACAAGAAGAAAATTTTAAAAAATCAAGTATGTGGAGATTAGACAATATGCTATTACAGAAATACAAATGGTCATTAGATACTATTAAAAATAATTATATGTCAGGTGGTATCTCATTGTGGTTTTGATTTGTGTTTCCCTGATAATGATTGATGTTGAGCATCTCTCATGTGTCTGTTGGCCATATGTATGTCTTCTTTGGAGAAATATCTGTTCATGTCTTCTGCCCTTTTCTTGAATATTTATTTTTTGGGGGGGTGTTGAGTGCGATAAGGTCTTTATAGATTTTGGATCTAATCCCTTTATCTGGTAAGACATTTGCAAATATCTTCTCCCATTCTGTAGGTTGCCTTTTAGTTGTGTTGACTGTTTAAATAAAAAATTAAAAAAAAAATTACCTGTCAACAAACTGGACAACTTATAAGAAACGGATCATTTCCTAGACACATGCAACCTACCAAGACTGAACCATAAGGAAATAAGGTAATCAGAACAAACCAATTATTAGTATGTAGATTGAATCAGTAATCAAAACCCTCCCAACAAACAAAAGTCCAGGACCAGACAGCTTTTCTGGTGAATTTTACCAAACATTCAAAGACAAATTAATACCAATTGTTCTCAAACTCTTCCAAAAATTAGAAGAGGAGGAGACACTTCCAATTTTTTTAAATAAGGCTAACATTATCTTGATACCCAAACCAGACAAAGATGCCACAAGAAAAGAAATTTCAGCCCATTACCCCAATGAACATAAATGCAAAACACCTCAACAAAATATTAGCAAACTGTATGTAACAATACATTAAAAGGATCATACACCATGAGGAAATGGGATTTATTCTAGGGATGCAAAGATGGTTCAATGCTTATAAATCAATTAATATGACAACATTACCAGAATGAAGGCTAAAAATCAAAATTGTCTCAATAGATGCAGAAAAGGCATTTGACAAAGTTCAACATCAATTTATGATAAAAACTCTCAACAAACTATGAGTGTACCTTAACATAATAAAGGTCATCTATGACAAACCCACAGCTAACATCATACTGAACAGTAAAAAGCTGAATACTTCTCCTCTAGGGTCAGGGACAAGACAAGGATGCCCATGCTTGCCTTTTCATTCAATGTAGCATTGGAAGTCCTAGCCAGAGTAATTAGATAAGATAAAGAAATAAAAGTCATCCAACTGGAAAGGAAGAAGTACCTGTTTGTAGGTAACATGATAATATTTATAGGAAACACTAAAGACACCACCAAAAAACCTGTTAGAACTAAGAAATGAGGAGCGCCTGGATGGCTCAGTAAGTTAAGCATCTGCCTTCTGCTTATCTGACTGATATCCCACACTCATACTCATAGATTGGTAGAATTAATACTGTTAAAATGGCCATACTATTCAAAGCAATTCAGTTTAATCCCTACCAAAATTTCAATGACATTTTTCACAGAAGTAGAAAAATCCTAAAATATGAATGAAACCACAAAAGATGCCAAATAGTTAAAGCAATCTTGAGAAAAAAGAACAAAGCTGGAGGTAGCATGCTCCCTGATTTTGAACAGCACTACAATGCCAGAGTTATCAAAACAGTATGGTATTGGCATAAAAACAGAGAGATCAATGGAACAGACAGAGAGCCCTCCTCCTCAAACTCCCTTCACAAATATGGTCATTTAACTTGTGGCAAAGAAGCCAAGAATATACAATGAGGAAAGAAAAGTCTGTTTAATAAATGGTGCTGGGAAAACTGCACAGCCACATGAAAAAGAATGAAATAGGACCACTATCTTATACTACATACAAAATCAATTAAAATGAATTAAAGACTTATCCATAAGGCTTGAAACCATAAGCTTCCTATAAGAAAACATAAGTGGTAAGTATGTTGACATTGATCTTGGTGATGATTTTTTGGATTTGATATCAAAAGCAAAGGCAATAAAAGCAAAAATATACAAATGGGACTACCTCAAACTAAAAAGCTTCTGCCCAGCAAAGGAAACCATCAAGACAGTCAAAAGGCAACCTACAGAATGGGAAAAAAATATCTGTAAAATCATATATCCAATAAAGGGTTAATATGCAAATATACAAAGAACTCATGTAACTTGATAGCAAACTAATAATCCAATAAAAAATGGGAAGAGGATTTGTACTGACATTTTTTCAAAGAAGACATACAGATGGTCAACAAGTATATGAAAATATTTCAATATCACCAGTCAGCAGGGAAATGCAAATCAAAATCACAATGAGATTATAATCTCACACCTGTTAGAATAGCTAGTATCAAAGACAACAAATAACAAGTATTGGCAAGGATGTAGAGAAAAGGGAACTCTCATGTACTGTTTTAGTGGAAAGGTAAATTGGTGAAGCCACTACAGAAAACAGTATGGAGGCTCCTCAAAAAATTTAAAAAAGAAATACCATACTACCCAGCATTTGTACTTATGGGTATTTATCTGAAGTAAACAAAAACTCTGCCTCGAAAATATGTATGTAGCATTATTTACACTAGCCAAGATATGGAAACAGCCTAAGTGACCACTGATGGATCAGTACATAAATGAAATGAATAAAATGTGGTGTGTACAATATTTTATTTATTCAATATTAAGCATATTATACACACACATACAATGAAATATTATTTGGTAATAAAGAAAAAATATTGCCGTTTGTGACCAAATGGATGGAACTTGAAGGCATTATACTAAGGGAAATATCAAAGAAAGACAAATACCATATGATCTCATTTATATATGGAATCTTAAAAAAAGAAAAATTGAGCTCATAGATACAGAGAACAGACTGGCAACTGCCAAAGGTGGCAGTGAAGGGAGGGTGAAATGGGTGACTGTGGCCGAAGGTACAAACTTCCAATTATAAAATAAAAAAACCACAGAGATATTATGTATAACATGGTATTATATATAACTGTATTACATATTTGAAGGTTTTCATTATTAGAAAAATAAATTGTAACTATGTGATAGATGTTAACTAGACTTACTGTGGTGATCATTTCACCATATACACAAATATCAAAGCATTATGTTGTATATCTGAAACTAATACAATATTATACATCAATTATATCACAATACAAAACTTCAACAGAAATAAAATTTTTATTTTATTTACAATTTAAATAGCAATATTTTAAAATGTTTCTAAAAGACTAGAATGACACAACAAAGATCTTTATTTTCACTTTTAAAAAGTAAATAAACAGGGGTGCCTGGGTGGCTCAGTGGGTTAAAGCCTCTGCCTTCGGCTCAGGTCATGATCCCAGGGTCCTGGGATCGAGCCCCGAATTGGGCTCTCTGCTGTGCAGGGAGCCTGCTTCCTCCTTCTCTCTCTCTCTGCCTTCCTCTCTGCCTACTTGTGATCTCTGTCTGTCAAATAAATAAATAAAATCTTAAAAAAAAAAAAGTAAACTATTTCCTTAGACATACTTGAGGAACTCGGTATAAGCATTACTCTATATTCTAACTTGAAGTAGTTTTGTCTTACTGCCCAAAGTATGCAAGTCACCCAAAGAGCGAAATAGATTTGGCCACTCAATTTCTTTTACACAAATGTAATAAACCTAAAATAAATCTGTATCCCATTTTACTTAATATTCCAACTATTAAGAAAAACTGCTAAATAAATAAATAGCTTGAGCAAGGAAATATTTAAAAATTAATTTGAGAAACGATTAAATAATATATTCATTATATGTGTGAAACTATTTTAAGAAGTCTTTGTATTTAAGAAAAGCACATGTACACAATGAATTATGAAAATCTACTTAACTACCGAATTCTATAGCAAGTAAATATTTCAATGTAATTTTTTCCCCCAGATTTTATTTATGTATTTGAGAGAAAGAGAGCATGTCTGCAAGACAGAGAGGGAAAGAGAGAGCACAAGCAGGGGAGGATCAGAGGAGGAAGCAAACTTCCTGCTGAGCAAGGAGTCCAATGCAGGCTTAATCCCAGGGATCATGACCTGAGCTAAAGGCAGACACTTAACCTACTGAGCCAGCCAGGTGCCCCTTAAATGTGATTTCATAAAAGGACTAAATGGTCCTTAAGTCTTAGAAGAATTAGATTTAAGTTCCTTTTCACACTTTGAAGATTCTTCTACATCAAAAGATAGCAACCTTAGACTTAACAGGAAAGTAATGAGGTAGCTGGAAGAATAGACAGAGATCATGTTAAATAGCTATTTCCTCTCTCTTATTTCCAACAAGAGCAACTAAAAATTTTTCAAAGACAGTAATTGCCCGAAAGTGCAATTCCTATTGAAATACCTAGTAGATTAATTTAGAGACAGTGAGCATTTTTAGGAATGTTATTAGAAAACTGATAGCATTCAAGATAAAGATTTGGGTCTTCTCAGATCCCAAATCTTATTTTCTCATACAGCTACCACCTAGACTACCCCCAGCATGTGACTGTCCTGATTTATTGTGTACCCAGAGGAGCCCAAAGGTCAAATAGAGACCCAAAGCAGAATAACAAGTGGTGTGTTCCAGTAGAATGAGAAAGACTTGGCCTTAAGAAGGCCTGTGTGATCTGGACCCACCTGTTCCTGGGCTTTTGTGAGAATTTAATGTGAGAATTTATAATAACATGTATAAAAGAACAAAACACATAGTGGTCCTTGATGAGGATGACTTATTTCTTTCCTTCAGTGATGAAAATGACATACCAGTACTATTTCTAGTTAGCTCAATAATTCTAAGCATCAGGAAGCGTATTTGCTAAAAACAAACACCAAAACCAATAACAAAATAAAAAAACAACAAAAAAACCTGTCACAAATCCAGAGAGTGTTGAGAAATTCTCTCTAGACTGCAGTTAGAAACTTTCCCGATAAAATGTACAAAGACTAGATCTGAAGTGCATTCAGGATGTACTACCTGTTCCAGGATAGGACGGTCAGAGCACAGCTGGAGGGATGGTTTAAAAGAGGTGGAAGATTGTTCTGGGTAGCACAGACATTTTAACAATATTTATTATTCCAATCCATGAGCATAGAATGCTTTTCCATTTTTCTATGTCTCCCTCCACTTCCTTCTTAAGTGTTCTATAGTTTTCAGAGTACAGATCTTTTGCCTCTTTGGTTAGGTTTATTCCTAGGTATCTTACAGTTTTTGGTTCAATGTAATTCCATGAAAATACCATCAAATTTTTTCACAGAAATAGAACAAATAATCCTGAATTTTGTATGGAAAAAGAAAAGACCCTGAATAGCCAGAGGAAAGTTGAAAAAGAAAAGCAAAGCTGGTGGCATCACAATTCCAGATTTCAAGCTATATTACAAACTTGTAATCATCAAGACAGTATGGTACTGGCACAAAAACAGACACACCAATCAATGGAACAGAACATAGAGCCCAGAAATAGACCCTCAACTCTATGGTCAACTAGTATTCAACAAAGCAGGAAAGAATATCCAATGGATGGGATGGGCAGGAGGTGGGCAGATACTGGGGAAAGATGAGAGGAGGAACTGTCACACAGACAGGGTGAGGAACTCGTCAGATAGAGATGGGGTTGAGTGACATACAGGAGAGGCAGGGATGAGGCAGTGAAGCAGGAGAAGCAGGGGTGAGTCAGGAATGATCACTGCAACCAGGATGCAAGCTGGAAAAAGCCAAGAGATCTAAAAATTAGTTGGTCAGGAATTTACTATGGAGTAACTGATCTCAGAAGCAAAGTGCAACAGAAGATCAACTGCCATGGGCTGGGAACAGAATGTAAAATCTGCCCATGGAAAGAGAGGCTGCTTCTTGATTTTTCAAGTTACAAAGGGAATGAGAGTTATGAGGCACAGCTTGAGGCAATATGGCTCACGGTTAGGTGGACAGAGGGAAGGGTTCAAAGTAAGTGATGGAATAAGGCACTGAGGAGGTTTGAGGATTAAATGTCAGGATGCTTGCTAGAGTAATTCTGCCTGGCTGCATGTGGAAACTCCAAAATAAATATAATACTTGAAAATGCTTCAAACACTGATATGCTGCCATGCAGATATGTCCAACACTTCACAGACCCTGGTACTATAACCAGGGTGCATGCCAGGAGTTTGATTTGAATGTATGTAGTGTTCAAGCCATTATTAAATTCATAGCAAAGATCTTATGAAGCACCTGTTCCATGCCAGGCATTCTGCATGATTTACCTCAGTGAACCATTATGCCCATCCTACAAAAGAGGTACTGTTAGTATCACAAATTTAAAGTTGAGGAAACTGAGGTAGAGACAGATTAATTTCCCAAGATTATAAAACCAGGACAGAGAAGCTGGGCTTGAACTAATTCTGCTTTCAGCAATCCAACCCTATACCTAGAAAGGACACTTCCAGGCACAATAGAATTGACTCAGTTTCATTTTACAGTGGAGTCCAAAGGGACTGTTTGAAGTGAAATGCTCATTTCTTTGGAGAAAAACACATATAGGTACTAACTCTTAAAGTGGTAAAGTGTGGGAATCACTGTGGATGTAAGAATGGATAGAGGACCCTAATATAAATATAAAGGGAGAAGAGGAAAGCAGTAAGAAAAAAATAACTCTTTTTCTGATTGTGAAAGTCATGCAATAGCCATTATAGATAAATTGGGAAAATCAGAAAAGTTGAAAGAAGAAAAAAAATCATTAATAGGTCACCAGTCATAATGAACATATTGGTGTAATGCTGTAAACTAAGGCCCGCTCCCACCCCATTTGTCAGTACTATCATGTACAATAGTTTCTTTATGCTGTCATGGACATTTTATAGATGGGAAAAGAGAGGCACGAATGACCAGGTGACTGGGTCACAAGGAGTCCCAGAGTTGAGGATGGGGGACTGGCTCAGGTTGACTGGACTATGCAAAGCATCTGTTTTCAGTGGAATGCATGTGTGTAAGTTAAGTGAGACAACCACACCTATGCAGGATGCAATTGCTTTTTAAAACTACAACCTGCAGTTTTAGTCACATGGCACACTAGAATATATATACAAATAATTACATGAAACAAATTTGTTCAGTAGTGAATTACTATTATTCCAAAAGCTATGTAACTTAAAAATGTCCACTATTTATAAGTGATTTTTTCACCTCTTTACACCTAAAGTTTATTTTCCTTTTGTGATAAATGGGTAATCATTTAAAGGAACATTCCATGATAAAGCAGTGACAAACCAGAGAAATAAGTAAGAACAAACGTTCTTCAAAGATGAAAACAAACCATGCAACCACGAAGGACATTAAAGTGTACGAACAGGGATAAGCATCAGATACTGCTCAAGATATACCAACGCATAATTCGCTGGATTGTTACAATGTTAATGTGGAATTCAAACTCTTCCTCAAGTTTTAAAAACAGCAAAATTTGTTACTTATACAGAACTGAGTTTTGTAAAGACAATAATCATCCACAGGATCCGAATGTAACCCTAACTTGCCCACTATTTACTGGCATCTTTTTTTTTTTTTTTAAAGATTTTATTTATTTTTTTGACAGACAGAGATCACACAAGTAGGCAGAGAGGCAGACAGAGAGGGGAGGGGAGAAGCAGGCTCCCTGCCGAGCAGAGAGCCCGATGCGGGACTCGATCCCAGGACCCCGGGATCATGACCCGAGCCGAAGGCAGCGGCTTAATCCACTGAGCCACTCAGGCGTCCCTATTTACTGGCATCTTACTGGAATAAAGAAATTGCAGGACTTTTCCTCTTTGGGAGAAAAATAATTTGTTTTCAGCTGGAGCTATGTAAAAACTCAAGAACACTATTTACATCTGTATGCTATAAATATTTATATCAAAGTTAAAAAAAACTGTATCTGTTTTAAGAATATTAGAGCCACACACAGCACAGTACTTTTCTGCAACATATAATGCACAACATTTTAAAACTTGGTCCTTAATCAATTATAGAACTCACAAGTTTGGTACATATGTAAGGAGATGATAGGTGTCTTTGGTAATACACCACAGGTTAATCAGCTTCAAACTGAGATGAACCTATGCAAAATGTTGACCAATAGCATAAATTAAGAACTTAAAATGTAGGGACGCCTGGGTGGTTCAGTTGGTTGAGCAGCTGCCTTCAGCTCAGGTCATGACCCCAGCGTCCTGGGATTGAGTCCCACACTGGGCTCCTTGCTTGGCAGGGAGCCTGCTTCTCCCTCTGCCTCTGCCTACCACTCTGTCTGCCTGTGCTCGCTCTCTCTCTCTCTAACAAATAAATAAATGAAATCTTAAAAAAAAAAAAAGAACTTAAAATGTAGTCATATAGTGGAGCATTAAGGCTATCTAGGAAGAGTTAAGCCAATACTGGTTTCTGCTCTCCCATTATTTGCAATTTGATATAATAGAATGATGCAGGTTAAGATACTTTAAACAATGAGAAATATATACATTAAAGACTGTTTCTGACTTGCATCCAGTTTAGGAAATAACCAAACATGCGTACAGATAGCACGAAAGACATTATCCTTTGCTCTCTACCATTCATAATCTCTTTGCAACTGCCCTTTTTGCTACCAGTTCAGTTCAGAGGATCAGTGGCTGGCCTGTTCTAAGAAGGCATAAAGGCTTAACGTTTGTTCAGGTGTTCAGGGATGTTTTTCCCACTTATTAAGACATGCTGCTCCCAAATACCTAGAGTTCTCTTCTTTTCCCCATCCCTCTCATTCGCCTCATTTCAGGGGGACATATGTCCATAGTATCTGAACTGGATTAAAAAATTCTTTTTCTCAGAGAAACAATGTTATAAATGTGGTTAAGGAGAGACAAAGTTTTTGTTATCTGTAACATTAGTGTGAAACAGACTTTTGGGAGCTCACCTGGGAATGGAACCATAATTTCTATTGCTGTTCTTTGGGCGAATGCAGTCTGAGTTCTAAGACAAGTTTTGGGAAGCAACCCATTTATACTTTATGGGGGTGTAAATTAGGGTTAGAAAGTAAAAAGTATACAAGGAGGAGACATGGAAACACTCTAATTTAAATTTACTAATTCTATTCCTACCACCATAATTACCCGTGACAATATTTAGTCCTAAATATTCACCTACAGGTTTAAATTATAACATGTAGTTTGGGCATTATTTGTTTGTGTGTATGCATAGAATTTCATTCTCCCAAATAATGTGAAGGCCAGATATGTTACTATAATACACATGTTTTCCAGAAAACAAATAGCAGGAATTTTTCAGCCCAAATATCTAGATCCCAGATGACAGTTCTGGCTTGGGAGGTACGGCTCACCCTGCAGTTAGAGGAGATCATATCCAGTATACCCCCTGGAGAATAAGGCCAGTGAGTAGGCGGAGTGGGTGGAGGCAAGCTGGAAATCATTGTGGGACAATCCTAAGGGCAAGCTAAACCAGTGATTCAGAGAAACAGCCCCCTTCCTTGTTCTCCAAGAGCCCATCTGAGGTCAACATGCCTTCAGATCACAGTTGTGGCTCTACACTTGAGGTCACTAGGCTTGCAGGTTAGTTTTCATTAGCTGTCTTTTCTTTGGCCCTGCAGAGATAGAAAGTTGTCCCTGACCGACAAGAGATAATGTAAAAGGAGTGCGTATGGTCTTCAGGAGCTTTAGGAAATGGGCACCTATGTCACATAAAAACTCATTAACATGCTTCTATTATTTTATTCAGTTCTTATAACAACCTTGTCAGGAAGATAGGGTACTGTTAAGATTCTTACTTAATAGATGAGAACTATTGATAACTGCTTTGCTGTTAGTGACAGTGTGATGTTCTTCTCATGCTACAGTGATTTTTACCAAATGTAGTAAAAACTTACATACACTGAATGCCTTGAATACCCAATCCCTCAAGAGAGGAGACAAACTAGGGGCGCCTGGGTGGCTGAGTCTGTTGAGCATCCAACTCTTGATCTTGGCTCAGGTCATGATCTCAGGTATATGAGACTAAGCCCCCCACTGGCACTCTGCAATCAGCAGGGGTCTGCTTCTTTCCCTCTCACCCTGTGCCCACTCAAATAAATAAATAAATCTAAAAAAAATTACCAATATCAGAAATGAAATAAGGGATATCCCTGCAGACTCTGCAGAAGACATCAAAAAGACAAGGGAACACTACAAACAACTCTATACACATAAACTTGACACATTAGATGAAATGAACCAATTCCTTGAAAAAATACAAACTACCACAACTTATACATTATGAAATAACTCCTATAATTCATATGATATCTGATGTTTTTCAGATTTATCTCCTTCTTTGCATTCACTAGCACTCTTTTTTTTTTTTAAAGATTTTATTTATTTATTTGTCAGAGAGAGTGAGCACAGGCAGACAGAGTGGCAGGCAGAGGCAGAGAGAGAAGCAGGCTCCCTGCCGAGCAAGGAGCCCGATGTGAGACTCGATCCCAGGACACTGGGATCATGACCTGAGCCGAAGGTAGCTGCTTAACCAACTGAGCCACCCAGGCGTCCCACTCTCTTTTTTTTCTTTAAGATTTTATTTATTTATTTGACAGAGATCACAAGTAGGCAGAGAGGCAGAGAGAGAGAGAGAGAGAGAGGGAAGCAGGCTCCCCGATGAGCAGAGAGCCCGATGGGGGGCTCAATCCCAGGACCCTGAGATCATGATCTGAGCCAAAGGCAGCGGCTTAACCCACTGAGCCACCCAGGCGCCCCTCACTAGCACTCTTAACAGGTATCTATAAGATGACAAATGGTTGAGTACTCATCTACCCACTCCCGTATTTCCTCTTTAGCAGTCTTGATCATTCAAAAACAGCAGGTAAGACAATACTGCTTACAAAAATATTCTTTCTAAATTGTTTCAATTTCTTGTTGAGATTTTCTAGATCTTCATTTGATAAAGGTCTCTGGAATTGGGTGCTTGGTTTCTTTCAGTAAAGATCAGATGTAGGTATGTGATGTGTGTGCATTTGTACATATATGTGCATAAACATGTTTTCTAATAATTTTAATTACTGTGGAAATGAGATAACACTGTTTCAAAACCTTTATTTGAAATGTACAACACTGCCATACACCTAATTCTGAATGTTGCTAATACTAACATAAAGAAAAATTATCAAGTATAGTATTTAAAAATATTCTACTCACTACTATACTTTAAATCTTATTTTTTATTTATTTGAGAGAGAGAGAGAGAGAGAGAGAGAGAGAGGATGAGCAGGGAGGAAGGGCAGAGGGAGAGGGAGAAGCAGACTCCCTGCTGAGCAGGGAGCCTTATGCGGGACTCAATCCCAGAACACTGGGATCATGACCTGAGCTGAAGGCAAACACTGAGCCCTCTCCCTCTCCTCCTCCCTCTGCTCACTCATTCTATCTCTAAAATAAATAAATCAAATCTTAAAAAAAAAAAAAAAAAGGTATTTTGACCTATTCAACAAGTCCCCAGCACTCTTCTGCTCCAGTACCCACCCTACCATTCTAATTTTTATTTCAAGACTGATGTCTGGCATCACCTCCTTTTGGGAACTTTCTCTAACTCCACTCTGCCCCTCACTACTATACTTTAAGTCATTCCAAAAAATGTCCTTCCACCATAAGAAGATATGCACAGTCTTGTGGTGATGAGCAAAAGCACCTGCGTGACTGAAACCAACTGGTCCACTTACTAGCAGTGTCCATTTGAGCAAGTTTCATAACCTGTGAAAAGGGGTGGCAGAAGTTTCTAACTGTATTTTTCGATCAAATGAAATCATTCAAAGAATTCAGTACAAAGACAGATTTACAGTATGTTCTCTTAAGAGTGTTAAACTGTTATTTTCGCTGTAAGTAAAATCTGAAAAATGTCCATTATCTATTAATTCACCTAATAATTATTTCATGATACTATTTCCCAGACACAAAATTTCATAAAGCAGTCTGGTCTTAATGCAGAGTGGAGTTAGAGAAAGTTCCCAAAAGGAGGTGATGCCAGACATGAGTCTTGAAATAAAAATTAGAATGGTAGGGTGGGTACTGGAGAAGAAGAGTGCTGGGGACTTGTTGAAAAGAAGGTCAAAATACAAAAAAAAAAAAAAAAAAAAAAAAGAATGTCAAAAAACCTTTTTTTTTTTAAAAAAAGATTTGATTTATTTATTTTAGAGATAGAACGAGTGAGCAGGGGGAGGAGGAGAGGGAGAGGGACAAGCAGACTCCACACTGAGTGTGGAGCCTGACCGACTCTAAGATCATGACTTAGCTGGAATCAAGCTGGATGCTTAACCAACTAAGCCACCCAGGTGCCCTAAGAAGGTCAAAATACTTTATTATATTGTTCGTTATCCATTTATCAATTGATGGACACTCTCCGTCTTAGTTCCTGCCCTCTTTTTCTCTCACCTACAGAATTTTTTCCTTCTTCCCCACATTTTAAAAAAGATTTTATTTATTTGACACATACACACACACATACACAGAGCACGCACAAGCAGGGAGAGTAGGAGGCAGAGGGAGAGGGAGAAGCAGGCTCCCTACTCAGCAGGGAGCCCAATGTGGGGCTAGTCCCCAGGACTCTGGGATCATGACCTAAGCCGAAGGCAGATGCTTAACCAACTGAGCCACCCAGGTGCCCCATCCTTCTTCTTTCAAAAGCTGCATTAAGATACAGAGAAATTTGGTCCAATGTACTAGTAGGCATGGGTTAGGTCCCTCCCCACTCTGGAAGGAGAATGCAGCTGCTAATAGGCAGTCCTAACTGGGTTTCAGGTCTTGAGAATACGCAATCAAGACACAAATAGACAGCCTCCCTTAGGAAAAAACGATTCTTTTTTTTTTTTTTTAAAGATTTTATTTATTTATTTGACAGAGATCACAAGTGGGCAGAGAGGCAGGCGGGGGGGAGGGGGGAAGCAGGCTCCCTGCTGAGCAGAGAGCCCAGGACCCTGAGATCATGACCTGAGCTGAAGGCAGAGGCTTAACCCACTGAGCCACCCAGGTGCCCCGGAAAAAACGATTCTTAAGGAAGAAAGCAAAAGCCCTTAGATTGTCTGTTATGTAGCAAACTCCATTTCTCAGGACTGCTGGATAGGAATCTCCAAAGAGGTTCCATGCATCCTCACTACATCTGACTCTTAAGACTTTCAGGTATCAGTTTTTTAAAAGCCAAGTTCGGCTAAAACATGGCTCTCGCATTTCATAATTAGCTTGTCATTTCATAATTACTAGATATAGAGGTGAATATACAGCTGAGGTAATATTTTATTGTACATAGACTTCTTCAACTGATTCACAAGTTTAACAGTCTAATGACCAGACTCTTCCTTTTGTGGAGGGGAAGAGAAGGTATGTGTGGTGGGAGAAATGTCCATGGTTCCCTAAGTTAAAGAAAAGAAAAAGGCCTTCTTTACTGTGATTTCCACTAGCCATCACTCCATTTTTTAGGTTTCTTCTTAGCCAAGTTTCTTGAAAGAATAATTGTTTGCCTCAGCCTTCAGTAGTACAGTTTTTCCCCCAGAGCAGTCCATTAAAACATCTCCAGTCCAGTCACTGATAACTCCATGGTAGCTAACTAAAGGGGCACTTTATCTTTTTTCCCCTTGACACTGGATAACTATCATTCCTTCTAGTCCCTGTTACCCCTTACCAGTGGCTCATTGCTGAGGATCCTTCCATTCCTTTTCCTTCTCTGCACATTTCTCTTGCTTGGACCCTGCAAAGCCTCACTTCACATGATGGCCAACCCCATATGCTCTTCAGCTCCATACCTACCTGCTGATCTGCAACTTGGGCCTGAACATTTTGTTTGCCCTCTGTTCTATTTAACAATTTTATGAATTTTAACAATTTTATTTAACAATTTTATGAATTTTAAATCAACCTGTCAAAAATGGAACTAGGGCTTCAGTATTATCTATTTCAGTTAACACCCCGTCAGCATGCAATTACCTAAGTCAGAATCTGGAATCTGTCTTAGACTATTACCCTTCCTCAACCAATCAATCCTTCAGGAGTACTATCAACTTTAATCACCCTTTTAAGGCTTCTCTCACAACAGACTTCGAAGTGGCTACTCTATCTCGAGCTTATCCCTCACACTGTTGCCAACCTGTCCACTGTACACACAAACCTGTGCTCCTCTCACTCCATCACTGTTCCATGCTCCCTCCCATCAAAGGGTAATAGAGGATGCTGCTGAAATATTACTCAGGTATTTAAGTTATAGCAAGTCTTTAAGAATGGACTCATCTATTTGTCCTTGCAATTCTACCAGGTTTTGCCTCACACGTTTTGATAGGCACGTACACATTGAGGGCTGTTGTGTCTTCTTGGAGAAGTGGCCTACTCATCATTATGTAATGCTCCTCTTTACTCCTCATAATTTTACTTGCTGTGAAGTCTGCTTTATCTGAAATTAACACAGCTACTCCAGCTTTCTTTTGATCGATATTAACATGGTATAGCTTTTTACATCTCTTTACTTTTTAAAAAATAAGGTATAATTTACATATTATATTTGTTTCAGGTATACAACATGATGATTTGATATTTGCATGGATTAAAAAAATGATCACAATAAGTCTAGTTAACACCTGTCATCATATATAGTTACAAAAAGTGGTTTTTTTCCTTGTGATGAGGACTTTTAAGATCTATTCTGTTAGCAATTTTCAAATATGCAATATGGTAAGTATTATTAAGTATACTCACCATGCTATAGGTTTCATCCTCCTGACTTAATTATTTACAGCTGGAAGTTTGAAACTTGGATGCCCTTCACCTATTTTGTTCACCCTTCTAACTACCTTCTCCAGCGGGCAACCACCAATCTGTTCTCTGTATCTATGGGATTGGCCTTTTTTTCTTTTAAAGAGTCCACATTTAAGTGAGATCATACAATATTTGTCCTTTTTTTGTCTGAGTTATTTCACTTAGCATAAGGCCTTTACGCTATGTGAAATGCATGTGTCATATGCCATATGGCTATGTCATATGCTACCCATATGACAAATGGTAGGATTTCATTTTTTGGTGGTTGGATAGTATTCCATTATATACTCCTTTTTATTTGTCCATCCATTGATGGCCACTTAGGTTGTTTCCTTCTCTTGGCTATTTTAATAATGTTGCAGCGAACATAGTGGTACACACACCTTCTTGAGTTAGTGTTTTTGTTTCCTTCAGATAAATACCTAGAAGTGGAATTGCTGGATCATATGGTATTCCTATTTTTAATTTTTTGAGGAACCTCCACACTGTTTCCTATAGCAGCTGCAACAATTTACATTCCCACCAACAGTGCCATTCCCTTACTGGTAATATGTGGTTTTATATTTAAAGTGAGTTTCTTATAGATAACTTGGCTGAATTTTCCAGTCTGCCAGTCACTGTCTTTTAATTGGTGAATCAGATCACTGATGCTTAAAGTGATCATTGATACAGTAGGATTAACATCTACCATATTTGTTATTGTTCTCTATTTATTACTCTTGTTCTTTGTTCCTATTATAGTCTTACCCACTTTCTGCCTTCTGTGGTTTTGAATGAGTATTTTAGTTTTCTCTTTTTTTAAATTTTTTTTTAATTATTTTTTTTAAAGATTTTATTTATTTATTTTTCAGAGACATAGAGTATAGACAGGCAGAGAGGCAGGCAGAGGCAGAGGGAGAAGCAGGCTCCCTGCAGAGCAAGGAGCCCAATATGGGACTTGATCTCAGGACCCTGGGATCATGACCTGAGCCGAAGGCAGCCGCTTAACCGACTGAGCCACCCAGGCATCCTTAGTTTTCTCTTAACATATCAATTTTACTTCCTTCTAAAACTTTTTAAGTGGTGACCCTTGAGTTTCCAATATATATTCCCAAATAATGCAGTTCACTTTCAAAGAACACTGTATCACTTTAAGGGTAGTGCATATACTTTATAACAAAGCATTCTCAATTCCTCTCATCCCTTATAATACTGCTGTCATTCATTTCACTTATACATAAGCTAAAATCACTAACTATATTATTGGTTTTATTTGGAAAAAAATGATTATTTGGATGAATTAGGAATAAGAGATATATTTCATTTTACCTTTATTTATTCCTTCTCTATAATGCTCTTCCTTTCTTTATGTAGACCTTAATTTCAGATCTTTCCTTCCATTTTTTTTTTTAAGATTTTATTTCTTTATTCGACAGAGAGAAACACAGTGAGAGAGGGAACACAAGCAGGGGGAGTGGGAGAGAGAGAACGAGGCTTCCCGCTGAGTAGGGAGCATGATGCAGGGCTCAATCCCAGGACCCTGAGCTCATTACCTGAGCCAAAGGCAGATGCTAAACGACTGAGCCACCCAGGCGCCCCATGACCTTTCCTTATTTCTTTTCTTTTCTTTTTTTTTTTTAAAGATTTTATTTATTTGTTTGACAGAGAGAGATCACAAGCAGGCAGAGAGGCAGGCACAGAGAGAGTTCAAGAAGCAGGCTCCCCGCCAAGCAGAGAGCCCGATGCGAAGTTTGATCCCAGGACCCGGAGATCACGACCCGAGCCGAAGGCAGAGGTTTAACCCACTGAGCCACCCAGGCGCCCCTACCTTTCCTTATTTCTAAAGAATTTTTTCTAATATTTCTTAGAAGGCAGTCTATGTTGACAAATTCCATAAGATTTTGTTTGTCTGAGTTGGTACTTCCTTTTTTTTTTTTTTAAAGATTTTATTTATTTGATAGGGAGAGACACAGTGAGAGAGGGAACACAGGCAGGAGGAGTGGGAAAGTCAGAGCAGGCTTCCCACCGAGCAGGGAGCCCGACGCGGGGCTCGATCCCAGAACCCTGGGATCATGACCTGAGCCGAAGGCAGAGGCTTTAACCCACTGAGCCACCCAGGCGCCCCTAGTACTTCCCTTTTACTTTTAAGAATACTTTTCTTTTTCACTTTATTTCTTTTCAGTGTTCCAGAATTCATTGTTTATGAAGAATACTTTTGCTATGTTAGGATTCTAGACTGATGGCTTTTTTTCCCCGCTAACACTTTAAATATTTCATTACACCTTCTTCTTGCTTGCATGGTTTCTGAGTAGAGTGTGATGAAATTCTTACCCTTGCTTCTCTATAGGTAAAGAGTTTTTTCCCCTTTGGTTCTTCCAAGATTTTTTTTCTTGGTCTTTGATTTTCTGTGTTTGAATAGGATATGTTTAGGTACAGATTTTGTTTTTCCTGCTTGATGTTCTCTGAACTTCTCTGGATCTGTAGTCTGTTGGCTATCACTAATTTTGGAAAATTCTCAGTCATTACACATTGCTTCAAATATTTCTTTCAATCCTTTCTGTCTTTCTTCTCTAATATTCCCACTATGTGTGTATCACACCTTTTGGAATTGATCTATGGTTCTTAGATATTATGCTCCCCCTTTTCCTTTTGTTTTGTTTTTGCATTTCAATTTTAGAAATTTCTACTAACATTTCTACAAGCTCACTGATTCTTTCCTTGGCCGTGTCCAGTCTAATGATGAGTGCATTAAAGGGATTCCTCATTTCTGTGCTTGAGTCTTTTATTTCTAGCATTTCCTTTTCATTCTAGTAAAGAAAAGGGTTTCGGGATGCCTGGGTGGTTCAGTCAGTTGAGCGTCTACCTTCAGCTCAGGTCATGTTCCACATTGGGCTCCTTGCTCAGTGGGGAGCCTGCTTCTCTCTCTGCCTGTCACTCCCCCTGCTTGTGCTCTCTCTCTCTCTCTCTCTGACAAATAAAGACTCTTAAAAAAAAAGGGGGGGGTTTCTATCTCTCTGGTTAACAATACTGTTCTGCTCTTGCACATTGTCCACTTTCCCCTTTAGAACCCCTAGCATATTAATCATAGTTGTTTTAAATTCCTAATCTGATGACTTCTTTCTTTTTTTAAAGAGAATGTATGCATATGAGAGAGGGGAGGGAGGGCGTGAGGAAAGGGAGAGAGAGAATCTTAAGCAGGCTCCACCCCCAGTGCAGAGCCTGAGGAGAGGCTCAGTCTCAGGGCCCTGAAATCATGACCTGAGGGGAAATCAAGAGTCTGACACTTAATGAACTGACCTACCCAGGCACCCCCCTTGTCTGATGAATTCCAACATCTCTGGTTCTAATGCTTGATGTTTCTTTCAAACTGTAATTGTTGCCTTTTAGAGTGCTTTACAATCTTTTATGGAAAACCAGACATCAAAGGATCTAAGGAATATCTGCCCATTGCATAGGGTTTTGTGTTTATGCTATCTTTATTGTTTGCTGTAACTATAGTTGTCAAAAGGGAAATTTTTCTCTGGTGTTTGTTGCTCCTTTTATCTTTTCATTTCCACAGAGACTTCTTAAATCAGGTCTGAGTTACACAGACTTATTTCTTTGTTATTAGGGCTCAGTTTGGATTATGAGCCTCCCAGGTACTTCTCAGTTTTCCCCGCTTAGGGACTAGAGGGGAGTAAGAAGACTAGAGGGACCTGGAGTTGAGTACTTCCTTTCTCCCAGGTCAGATGGGCTTTGATAAATCTCCAATAGGTTAGGCTCTGTTTAAATGGTTTCTCTTGAGGGCAGGCCTGTTAAGAAGAACAGAATGCTCTGGCACATTTCAAGATGGCTACAGTTCCCTTCCCCCCATTGGAAGCATGAAGGGATATTTCTCTGATCTTCACTGTGAGAACTTGGTAGGGCTTCTGGAAGTAGAGCTCACAAAAGTGTGCTTCTCCCCCTACCCCCAACCCCCAAGACTGAGGCCCCTGAAGTTTTTAACTCTTAACCTAATCCACAGAGTCTCTAGCAATTTGTCAATTACACTTAAAAGTTTTTCTACCCTGATACTAATTCCATCAATGTGTTTCCTCCTGGGCTTCTGCTCTGGGAAGGTGTGTCTCTGCATCTGCTTCTCTGTTTCTCCAGGTTTGGGGGTGGTAGTGTGCCCTATGACATTGTTATAACACCTGATAAAATATGGCAGAATGTGCATTAGAAAAGATTATTTCCAAATAATACATTATATGTTAATAAAAATAATTTTAAAAAAGAGAAAGGATTATTTCTTCACTAAATGTGAAGATATCCAGAAGAATACAATGGTACCAGCTTGAGTGCCCTTAGGAATAATATATTTGGGGGTGGTGGTGTGCCCTATGACTCTGCTGGACCAAAAGAGTTGTTGATTATTTGTTTAGCTTTTTGTGTGTGTGAAAATAGGTATGATGATTTCCAAGTTCTTTATATGTCAGACAAGGAACTCGAAGTCAGAATTCCTGTTTTTGATTGCTTCATTTTGGCCTTTTTAAACACTATCTTGTTAGCATTCCTATATGTCCACTGCTACCATCCCAGCAGTACTCTATGCTTGGCTTTGGGAATCCTGTCAACCATTTCTTCACTTCTGTACTTTTGGTTCTTCTGAACACCAGGCAGCTGAATGTTCCACTTCCATAAAACATCCAGCAAGAACCTGGGTTTTTTCTTTTTGTTCACATTCTGCTGCTATATGATAGTTAGCTGGCTTTTACCCAAAAGAAGACAGAAGGTTCCCTGTGACCAAAATCTGTGCCTTAAATATTTTCTCTTAGTACCTAGCAAAGCAGTAGCAAAGTAACAGACTTTTTTGTTAATAATAAACTCAAATTTGAGTGATATTTATCCAATTAAATATTCAAATTTCTCTTAATTAAATAAAACTAAGTCTAAAGAAAAGCTAACCTGGTTCTAGTTCAGTGGGGCAGATCAGAACTAAATAATAAAATCAGGAAAGCAAGAAATACATATGCTGCAATGTCACTTGGTGTCACTGACCCTCAGGGATCATTTCCACACTCCTAATTTTAGCACGGCCTCAACCTGAGGAAGCAGACCCTGGGAACAGCCACCAAATAGGTCAGTCTTCATTTCTGCCCTTTCTCCAAATTAAGAGGTTGGCTCTCTTAACTCAGGAGAATGACTCTAAATATATTATTCCTAAGGGCACTTAGGCTGGTGTCACTGTATCCTTCTGGACAGCCTCACATTTAGTGAAGAAATAATCCTTTCTATACACATTCTGCCAAGTTTTGTCAGGTGTTATCATGGAGGTACCTGGAGTGACAATGAGTACAATGAGTCATGTTTTTTATTACTCCAAGGGGAAGGGATAAGCTCCACAGATCTTACCCACACATCCAGAGGGCAGCCTACATGACCTGAGGTTCCCTCTAGGACAACTCAGTGGGCACCCTCAGGTTGGACTAGTCAGCAGTGCCACTACCCTGTCTTGTGATTTCTCCTTATACGTATAAGTTCCTTCTTCACACACAAAAGTTTGAAAAGAGGGAAAACATAAAAACTCCTACTTTTTCGCTTGTACTTGTTAGCAGAGTAGAAAGAGACAGGCCAGTTTTTGTGTTGTTTTATTTTGTTTTAGGCTTTTTCTTATTCTGGTAAATGGAATGTCAGAATTCTCCACAGAATCATGTGACACAAGGGAGCATACAGCTGCCCTCTGGCACAGTATGTAAATGAACTCAGTCACCCTTTGGGTTTTCCCCTCTTCTTTCCCTGCTCTTTATGGAGGACACAGAATCATAGGGAGTAACTAGCTAAAGTTTGCTCTGTACTTCAATGTAGGCAGGAGGCCAAGCTCCAAATACAATGACTGGATTCAGTTTTACAAGCAAACACTGGAACTGAATTCACCCTAGTCCGGGAAGAATGCCTCGGATCAGAACTAGCAGGAAATCCAATTCAAAACAGGGTGTGTCATCTTTAATTAAACAGTATGGCCTTTACACCTTTAATGAAGTCCTTTGGAAAGTAAAAGCTTGCTTCTGTTAAAGGTCCACACAAAAGTCTAAATTTTACTCAAATGATATCAGAAATGCTATGCAGGAATGTCTGCATTCTCACAATTTGCACACTTGGTGCAGAGTGGTTAGCTGTGCTTTCTCCTTTGAATACTGATTGTTAAGGTCTTAGAAGGTATTAATAATTACTTAACTCTCCCAACTCCCTTCCAACCTCCGACCCCTCTCTTATGTCATATACTATCAACTTCCCTCTTCTTCTCTGGGTCATCCGAATAACTGACCATGAGATCTCTGAGATCCTGAGAGAATGAGGAGAGTCACACACTTTGGCCCAAACCACCCCTTAAATACGCCAGGAGGTTTACATGCTGGAGGGGACAGCACTCTGAGGAGGAACAAATGGAAATGCCTAGAGTCTGCCGTTCCAGCAGGCGAGTGTCAAGAGAGGTCAGGATCTCATGCCCAGCTGCGCATGGTGGGCCCTTACCAACACTGTGGTTATAGGAGCCCCAGAGACTGCTGTCAGGCACGTGGAACAGTGAGCTAAATGCCAGTTACAAACATTCTCATTTGGATGTATGCGAGGACAGTACAGAAGTAAGCATGAAATAAAGACTTCACAAACTCAAAGCTTTTGTTGAGGAATAAGAAGCTGTGGGGTGGTGGTGAGGAGGATATTTCTCATCCCCACAATGGCATTATTTTATGCAAGCTTAACATTTTATGTAGTTTATACCATCAGGCGTGGAGTTGCCAGATTTATCAAATAAAATACAGGATGGTCAGCGAAATGTGAATTTCAGATAAACGATGAGTAACTTTTTAGTGTAAATATGCCTGCTATCTTAACTGAAATTCATATTTACTTGGGTATCCTCTATTTTATTTGGTAACCCTATTCAGGTGCCAATTCTAATACCTGTCAATTCTAATGATCCCTAAAATAACCTATATTTCAAAATACAAATAAAAAAATCAGTGCTGAGGTTCCAGGATTGTGAATGAAACCAATGCCAGCAAGTTGTGCCTGACACTTCACGACACTTGGTTCAGCCATTACTATTTTCTCATGGGGATGTGGACAAAGATGCCATCTCTTCACTCAACGGCAGGAAAACAGAGGGGCCCACAGTTCTGTAAAAAGACTTTGCAATAACTCTTAAATACTAAAATTTTAACACCAGAGAAACCAGGTTATGTAATGCTGTATATACCACACTTCTGTTTTCCTGAGGAAGTTAGCACTTTTTATTGAGAAGACTGTGGCTTGCTCGTGCTGTTATTAATATTAAAAGAAAATACGTTCTTTTGTATACTCAAATAAAGCAGTATGTAATAAAGAGAAAAGAGTGGCAAACCTGGATGTAATGTGCTTTACATTAGGGATCAAATGTAATCTGTATCACCAACCAACATAAGGCAGATTTGCACTGAAGTCAAAAGGACAACAGCCCCCTGGAACTGCAGCTTATATTGCTCTGGACTCCAGATAATTTAAGTTAGTGGCTATCCTGAGGAGTTTCTAAACAGCTCAAGTGTTAAAGTTACATCCTTTAAACTTCTGTATTCAGTTGGTCTTTCCCCCTAAAGCACAAACTTCCATGAATAATGGGAATGTGCCTTGTTCTACTGTATATTAGGTTCTCAGTCTACACTGGTTCTGTATTTGGCCACAGAACAGACATTCTGGGCCACAGTCCTACGAAAGACCACCTCTGTGTGATGCCTCAATCTTACTGATTTGGTTTGAGTCAAATAGAACAAAACAGGTTTTCAATAAAATACCAAGAAGCTTCACAAAAAGGAATTTAGGTGAAAATATACCAAAGTAGTACCAAGGTTCAAATTCAAAAGAAAAACTTTCCTTTAAAAAAAACCCTAATTCTGGGGCGCCTGGGTGGATCAGCGGGTTAAGCCTCTGCTTTAGGCTCAGGTTGTGATCTCAGGGTCCTGGGATAGAGCTCTCTGCTCAGCGGGGAGCCTGCTTCCCCTTCTCTCTCTGCCTGCTGCTCTGCCTACTTGTGACCTCGCGCTCTCTGTCAAATAAATAAATAAGTAAAATCTTTAAAAAACAAAAAAACAAACCAAAAACCCCCCTAATTCTTAGTGTTAAATATTGCTTTTAAAACAATGTGGTAAAAACATCATTAGATTATTGTACATTTCACAGATAATATATATTTAAGAGTTTTGTCAGAAATAGTAATAATACTAGGGGCATCTGGCTGACTCAGTTGGTAGAGCATGCATGTGATTTGTGATACTGCGGTCTTGAGTTAAAGCCCACCAGGAGCAGAGCTTACTTTAAAAAAAGAAAAAGAAAAGAAGTAGTAGTACTATCAGGAAAAAAAAAAAAAATCCATCCAAAAACAAGGACATCCAGTAAATAAAACACTTTTTAGGATTAAAAAATAAAGACAAAAAAAAAAAAAAAGACAAACCACATTTTAAATATTCAACACTTTCCACTTTTGTCTTTTTGAAAGACCAAAGCAATAGAATATTATACAGACAACACAGTGGTATTTTGTAATTTTTGATATGAACACATTTGTACCCAATCCAACCTCTGCAAATGGGAAGGGAGAAGGGGTAGGCAGGGGAGGGAGGACTGGTCAGCCTAAGGTCATTCTGCCAGCCAAGAACAGCAGAACTTCCTCCTTCCCTTTGAGCTCACAGACCCTAGCATTTCCAAACTGGCTCTGACCAAATCTTTAGCAGCTTTTCCGGCTGCTGACAACCAAATAGGCAAAATAAATGAATTTTAAAACAGTTACTTTCTTCACAAATTTGGGGAAAGAGACCATGTAAGAAGAAACACATGTGGGTAAATACAGGCACGTATTATTAAGGATGCTGCAGAAACCAGAAAGCAAAAGTACACGTTTAATATAAAACAATGAAGCAGGGCGAGGACAGGATGATCCTTTTAGTGCTAAAATTCTTTTTCTCCTGCTCATACATTTCTAAGAACTAGGAACATCTTTCATTAACACTGCCCTATCTTGCGATTAGATTAGATTTCCATCTATAAAAACTAACTGGAATGCTTCCAAATATGAAATGGATTTCTCCTCTATCAGAACTGCAAAAATGTCTGGGTATTTTCTTCCAATATCCTCCTTGTAGGTTCTGCATTTTCTTCATTTATAGCCATGCACATTCCATAATACCCAGGACAGAAATTTCTGGTTTTAATTACTTGTTCTTAAGAAGAAAGGAAAGGAAGATATGGGAAACATAGTTATCACAAGTTTATTAGTCAAAGGACTTCAATCAAATCTCTACAGTAAAACTTATCCTCAAATTTTACTTGGTGCCATCCCCCCTAAAAACAAGTCAGGCTTTTGAGGCCTAAATGGATTCTATCTAAGTCGCTTCTAATGTGACAACCTACTTTTAGGAGCCTCTCCGTTGGCAGATGATTTGGTTCCAACATTCACTCTCAAAATGCTATACATGCATTGTCCTCTAAAGAAGCGAAGCCTTTAGGGGTGCCTGGTGGCTCAGTGGGTTAAAGCCTCTGTCTGGCTCAGGTCATGATCCCAGGGTCCAGGGGCCCCGCATCGGGCTCTCTGCTCATCGGGGAGCCTGCTTCCCTTCCTCTTTCTCTGCCTGCCTCTCTACCTATTTGTCATCTCTGTCTGTCAAATAAATAAATAAAATCTTCCAAAAAAAAAAAAAAAAAAGCGAAGCCTTTTTACCCTTCTTCAGAGGAAGGCCATATCCACGTTTATATGGAAACTAAATTGCACTGCAAGACAAGGTAATGCTGTTCTCTCAAAAGGAAGATTCTGTAGTCATGTCCCTGGAAAATCTTTTGATCTTAGCCAGTTTGTTTACATTTTCTCAAGGTCATTGACATTTTCTCCTGTCATTAACAGACCACAGGAGACTTAAGAAAACTTGATTAGTTACCTATGTGCTAACCGCTAACGCAAGTTTAAGACAAAAGTGGGGCCTTTTCTGAAGCCAGTTAACCAGAATACCTCTCTGGAGTCTGATATGCCCAGTGTTACACAGCTATGTGACCCCAACTAGTGATAGGACATTTAGTAAATTATTTAATCTCTGACTTCAGTTTCCCCATCTGCAAATTTAAGAAGATAATGCCTCTCTTACACTGTGTTAGGGATTAAATGATAGAATAACCCACACAAAGTATTAAATATGACTAGCTTCTTTTTTAAGGAACTCATTAAGAATTTTCATGCCAGCTGTAGCACACCATCCTGGGCTGACCTAGGTTAGGCAGGGAGAGGTAGGAATCAGCTCAGAGATCAAGAGGGAAAAAGTCAGAGTACAAAGATTCTTAGGGTTAAATTTTATTTTATTTTATTAAAGATTTTATTTATTTATTTGACAGACAGAGATCAGAAGTAGGCAGAGAGGCAGGCAGACAGAGAGAGGAGGAAGCAGGCTCCCCGCTGAGAGACCGATGTGGGGCTTGATCCCAGGACTCTGGGAACATGACCTGAGCCGAAGGCAGAGGCTGCAACCCACTGAGCCACCCAGGTGCCCTTAAGGTTAAATTCTAAAATGAACAAACAAAATATTCTGCAGCCAGACTTCTTGGTACTTGCCTGATACAAGTCTAAAATTCAACCATTCAAGTTTTGTTCAGTTCATATCAAACAAACACTCAAAATGTGTAGCAATTTCAATAGGAAGTAAAAGATCAAATGAACAGGTCCCTGCCACCCCTGGGCTCACTCACACATGTTAAACTGACCATTAGCAAACTACAGTGTCATCAAAGAACTAGGTTATTACTAGAGTGCTTATAAAACATGTCTACCCATGTTGTTAGAGGCATATCACTCTAAAATTCCTTTTCAGAATTTCGTAGGAAAACTGAGAAAGAAAACTAAGTCAAGTAACAGATACTCCATATTCAAAATCCATGCAATGAGTCTGTATTATCTGCAGTAAAGTTGAGGTTATACTTTGGTAGCTAACTCTCCTCCTTCCCCCAGGATTCAAAATGAATTTACACTATACTGAGGGTATAAGAGTTTAATATAATTGCAAGGGGTAAAATTAAATCTTCCAGACTTTGTGCTTATGAACTAGCTTTAGTTGTCTGTGAAACTGATCATGTACTTTGGTTATGAATTTTTTAAGATCTTGTCCCCCAATTAAGATTGTTTATTTGCTTATCAAAAAGATTTATTTATTTATTTTATAGAGAAAGAGAGTACAAGAGAGAACATATGAATGGGGGTAGAGGGAGAGAATCCCCAACCTGAAAGAGAGCACATGGGCTGGAGCAGAGGGAGAGAATCCTCAAGCAGACTCTCTGCTGAACGCAGAACACAACATAGGGTTCCATCTGTGATATTGACTCCAGCTGAGATCAGGAGTCAGACGCTCAAACCACTGAGCCACCCAGGTGCCCCTAAAGGATATTTATTTTTAAATTATTCATACACTGATGAAGCAAGGCACTAATTTTGGGCAAGGTTTATAGACTACCAACACAATGAAACGGAATACAGAGCAAGGAAATGAATCTTATGATGTAAAGGAATATAGTACGTGATTAAAAAAAACATTTAAAATCATGTGGGTAAGGATTATTCAGAAAGTGATGCCGATAAAACTACTTGGAAAAAAATAAGAAAATTGATTCCTACCTCATTTCATATACCAAAATACAATGTAGATGTATTCAAGTTAATTACAAATAATAAGACCATAAAGTTACTACTAGAGAAATAAGCATTTTGTTGATTTAATGGTTTCAAGATGTCCTTACTGTGCAGTAGTAATTTCACAATCTTTTCTTTTCCAGTTACTTAATGTCTACATATTGCAGCCTTAGATTAAAAGCTCAGCTTTTCCAAGAAAACTAAAAATCAGTGGAAGTGAAGAAAATCATTTTAGATACTTAATGAATCTAACACAAATACAGAAAAAGACTACAGTATAGCAAAATCAGCTAATTAGAGGAGAGCCCACTCTCTTCCCCTCACAAAGCAGTGGCTTTGTGGGACGTGTGGTCACAGATGTGCACATCGCATCAAGAAACCAGTGTTTGTGGGCAAGCGGAGGACTAGAATTAGAGAAAGCTTGATGAGGAACTCTTTGCATCTTTGTTCCACACTCCCATTTTGCAGGTAACAGAAAGTAATTGTTTACTAGGGGTATTTCAGAATTTTAAAGTATAACATGCTCTACACCGCTATTCATTAGGGAAATGCAAATCAAAACCATGGTGACATACCACTTCACATCCATTAGAATGACTATTAAAAAATAAAGAAAAATAATAAGTGTTGATGAGGATGTTGAGAAATTGGGACCCTTGTGCACTGCCAAAGGTAGACTTCAGAAATGAAGAGCATCATGGCTTCTTGAAAAGCAGCCACATGCCAGAAACTTGGTGTGCTGTTTTTAAGTTGTATGCATGCATATAAGGACATAATTTGCAATATATATTTGTATTTATTAAATTTTCCTTTAAAGCAGTCTTGAATATCTTTGTAATACATATATTTATATTTCCCTCATCTCCTTCATTAGATTGTTTTCTTAGCACCGCCTACTCAAATTACTTTCAATTGTCAACTTTGACAGCTTTGGAATGATATCAAAAGAAAAAGATCCCACAGAATTTAGCATAGACTCGAATATCCTCTTCCTTTATGCCTCACTGTACTTTTAGATTTATCACAGCAACTGTAAAAGAATACTACACATATTTATGGACACATAATCACCCTCCGGTCTGCCAGCACCCCTCCCCCTCAAACAGAGAACAAGGAGCACATCATCTTCGAGTCCTCAGTACCTAGTCTGTCCTGACATACAGCAAGTTACTGAGTACGTATTTGTGCAATGGATGGGTGAATACATCTGGCATATATTAAGTCTATGAGACCAGGTATCACTATAGGAGGTGAATTTTTGTTATGGAAAGTCCCTCTTCCCCAAAGCTAACCGTCATTTCCCTATCAAATTTATGAAAAAGAAATTTCAAACAGTAATTTCAGATTTGGAGAATTAAACAAATGTAAAATATCCAGGACAAAGCCAGGTACATCAAAGGCAACAAATCCTAGTTTTTCTCTTAAATCCTGCCAAATAATATTTTTACTTTTCAGTTAATTTTTGCTATTAGATTCAGGGTCTTCTAATCAGACTTTTATAAAAATATATGGTATATTCAAAATATATGCAATACTATAAGCCTTCTTCTGGACCAATCTCCTAGCTGCAAGCATCGCTGTGACTGACATATTATAGACCCTGCAGTTAGTCACCATCCCAGCTCGTCGTGGGTTCACCAGTGGGGCAAGAGGCAGAAGAGAACAACAGTAGGTGACTATAGCAAAACAACCTGTTTTTCAAATTCTAATAACAGACTGTAGACAAACACATATTTAGACACACACCTAACCCTAGAACTTTTAGTCATTTTAAAAGCTATTAGTGTGGCTCTTGTCCCAAGCAACAGTCTCTCTTCCATCCCCACCCCTATGTCTAAAAATAAAATAGTACATTACAGAGGCATATTTTGCTTGCTTCGGCCAAGAGCTCAGAAAACCCCCTCAAGCCCTACTGTAGCTGGATCAGTCCATTGTATACTATGAGTCAGCACTTCTCCACAATTCTGGAAATTCCTCACCAGCAACATGACCTACAACAGGAAGCCAACTTTCCATTTCAATGTATAACAGGAAGCATTTAAACACATTTCGCCTAAACTGAAGAACTGTTGTTAATATAACTGCTGTTACAAATAAAAATAGTTAAAAATCTACAGAAGCAGAACTGCTTCTTAAGTCCATTTAAGAAATACTTCTGTTAACTGAAAGTACATAGACACAAATTCTGATTTACTAAACCAGTAAAACGAATTTAAACAAAGGTACTTCAGTGGCCAGACAGGAAAATACAAATTAGGTTTAACATTTAACTCAATTACTGTCCAATTTTCTGTTGCACACATTATTGCAGAGTTACACGACTCTGGCAAAACCTATGTTTATTATATTAAGAGTCTGCCAAGTTTTGTTTTGAATATCTGGCTTGGGCAGTAATGTGATATACAGAAATAATAATAGAAATGTAAATATTTTGAGAAAAAAACCTCTACCGCAAATACTTTAACAGATATACCTCTTTCCTCAATTAATGGCTCGAAGTTATTTGATCAGCACAAAATACATTAACAGGTTCCAGAGATTTTATGTCTCAGAAGTGACTTTTTAGAAAATTAACAGACCCTAAAACAGCCTGCACATGAAACTCATGCACAAGGGTGACTTTTCCTTGCTTTGCCCTATGAAAACTGTTTTCGTAGTTAAAATGTCAGCTACAAGAAGTTGTTTTTCCATAATTTTTAAAGAGAGTTTCAAAATTTAAGTTCAGTAAAAAGCCAAATAGCTCAGCTATTACAGTCATTAATAAATGTATTTAACATTCATGCAGCATCAGAATGCAAGACATCTGGTTCTAATTTCAATTTTGGCTCAGAATAAAAGTGCCTCCCCCACAATAGTTTGATTATAAACTGTTCTTTTCCTCTTCTTTTTTTCTGCTTTGGAAGCTGTTGTCCTTCATTCTTGCTGGAAGCCACCTGACCACTGCCAGGAAGAGGAATGCAAAACATTCCCAGGAGCGGCTGTGACGTAAGCACCACATTCCACCTCTCGGTGGTCAGGGCTGTCGGGAAACTCCAGCCTCCAGCAAAATCCCTCAAATGAGATAACAGCTGAGGCCTGCACTAAATCATACTAAAAACTCCCATGTTCTGCTTTAAAGATGGATAGTTAAAGAGAAAGAGAATGACAGACACAAAGGATGGGAGGGAAAGTGAACAGAGCTGGCTTTATAAGGCACATTTACTGTTAACTTCAAAACTGTCTGTTTGTTTCTAGGGGGGAAAACAAGAAAGAAATGATTTAACAACAATGGCAGCAGATCAGTCACCTTAGGATTAGTGTGTAGACAGGGTAAGATGAACAACAGAATAGGCTCGGCTTCAACTTGCAGACCTTTCCCAATTAACCCCAACAACTGGTTTCCAAAGCCCCTTACAGAAGAGTCAAGTTTTATTGAAGGATGCTTTATACATGTTAAGAAAGTAGTAGATGTATTTTCTCTAAAGAGAAATATTCTAAGATAGAACTTACAGGTTTAAATATTAAAGAAAATGCTAGCATAAACATAATCCTCTTACATACAATATTCATTTGTAACTTTCTAAATTCTGTCAACAAGTATATTTTAACATAGTTAACAATTATATTACACATGATATTTTGTACTCTGTTTTTTGCACATATTATATCATATATTATCCCATGCTATATTATGATCTTTACTTTATGAAACTCTAAAACTATAAAAATGATTCTTGGGGAGGAGAGGGAACCTATTACAAAAAAATACACTAGACACATAATTTTCTGTTGTTGCTGCTAAATGATGTCTTTGGAATAAATCTGCAGGCATGGATAACTAAATTACGAAATTTCTTATGGCATTAGTTACATGCTGCTATACTCATTTCCAAAGGAACTATACTCAATTATAAGACAATTGTAAGCTTCCTGTATCCATTGTACTCTAACTTGGTCAGCACTTGTATGTATATGCACAAATAATTGCACATGTAGTTGACATATAATAACTTGCCAAAGATACTTTAATCTGTATTTTTCTGATTAATAATTAGACTGAAGAGTCCTTCATAAGTTAAGTTCTGGGAAATTTCCGTGGTTAGAATTTTTAGGATTTTAGTTCCTTGCATGAACTAAGGTTAGGAAAAAAATAGTACAACTGTAGGTATTATCAAAAAACATATTTTACCAATACATCAAATGCTAAATAAAGAAACACTGAATTTGGGACCTGAATAAACCAGCTAGGTATAGGCGCAAGTTATTCAAGTATAGATGAAAAGATAGTGTTACTATGTCTCTTTTATGGAAAAGATAACGTAGTAGGATGACATGCTACAGACCTGCTGAACAATGCTACATGTGAAAATTAAATTTCTGTGGCAAACATATGAGTCTTGACCTGGTAGACATAATACTCTCTCCCCTAGATAGTAAAGGAAAAGCCCAGAAAACAACGAAGAATTTCCAGGCTGGGCCTGCAGTAATATTTGAAGAATTTGTTATTATTTTTATAGTCACAAAATGGGAAGCCTTCCTAGAGACTGTATGGAAATGTTTATAAACACTCTTAAGTTATTGCAACCCACAACTTAGGCACTGTTTTGTATTAGTATTTTTTTTTTAATGTAGCTTTCAGTAATGTTCTGGTTTGCCTTTGGAAATTATAATTGGAATATTACAATGTGTTAATCACAGATGAGAATATTTAATCCAGGTTGCTTTGATAAAGAAACTGCTGACCCCAATTATTCAGGATGGACTGCATACCAATGACTGCATTTGTTGCTCATTAGTGGAATGATGCAAAAGAACTGTTAGACCAGTTGGCCAACAATGTGTTTCCCTTTGACATGTCACTGTAACAGGGAGGGAAGGAAGAAGGGTGAGATCGTCCCTCCATCCTTGATGAAAAAAACATAACATCTGTCCTCAGGGTTTCAACACTGAAAGTCACAGTTAATTCTTGATATTTTTTTTTAAAGATTTTATTTATTTATCCAACAGACAGAGATCACAAGTAGGCAGAGAGGCAGAGAGAGAGGAGGAAGCAGGCTGTCCGCAGCGCAGAGAGCCCAATGCGGGGCTTGATCCCACGACCCTGGGATCATGACCCGAGCCGAAGGCAGCGGCCCTAACCCACTGAGCCACCCAGGCGCCCCAATTCTTGGTATTTTAATAGTATCTACACATTGACATTATAGTCAATTTGAAAAAGAAAACAGAACCCACCTTGTTTATTCATTCACTCTCCTCTGGGTACATCTCAATCATTTGGCTATACAAATGTATGCCTCTTTCAGCAAGGAAGCATTGTATGTAATTGGAACATTTCACTGTGTTAACATCATGAACAGGCTCTCCAAATGAAGACTGTGCCTTACATAATTTCTTTGCTAGCCTGTCTTTTGGAATAATGCCTGAAAACCAGGTGTCCAATCACCTGGTTATCTAAGAAAAGATATTCCAAGGCCCCAAGAATGCTCTATTTACAATGTCTATTTCTACTAAACCCTTTACACTTGCAGAACGACTGATCCTAGCATCCTTTATCAAAAGGTGAAGCATTTAAAAGCTGTAAAGAAGCTAAACAAAAAACTGTAAAAAGCTTTTATAACATAATATATATTCTTTATAAATGCACACAGATGTTCTACAGAACATACCACATGGTCAGTGAAATTAAAAAGATTGAAATTATACAAAAATATCTTCTTTGACTACAATGGAATAAAATTAGAAATAAATAGTACAAGGAAATTTGGGAAATTCACAAATACATGGAAATCAAACAATGCACTCCTAAATAATAGGTCAATGAAAAAATCAAAATATTACAACTTATTTTGGAAGGAATAAGGTGGAAAATACAACACAGCAAAATTTATGAGATGTAGGTAAAGCAGTGTTCAGAGGAATATTTATAATTATTGAAGCCTATATTAAAAAAGAAGAAAGACACAAATCAACCTCAGCTTCCATATTAAAAGTACAAAAGAGCAAAGTAAGCCTAAGCAAGCAGAAAAAAATAATAAAGATTAGGCAGAAATAAGTGAAATAGAGATTAGGAAAACAAGAAACAAAATCAATAAATCAAAAGATGGTTTCTTGAAAAGATGAACAAAATTCACAAACCATTAGCTAGACTAACCAAGAAAAAATAAGAGAAGATTTAATTGGCAAAAATCAGTAGTCAAAGAAGAGAAGGAAGCACTACTAACCTTATAGAAATCAAAGGGATTATATGGTATACTTTAATGTAATAATATGAGACCCCAACAAATTGGATAAGTGAAATAAAATGCATAAGTTCCTCAAAAGACAAAAATTACCAAAACAGACAGGTAGAAACAGAACATCTTAATAGACCTATAACAAAGAAGAGATCAAGTTAGTAATTTTAAAACTTCCCAAAATCAAAAGCCCAGGCTCAGATATCTTCACTGGTAAATTCTATATTTTTATTTTAAAATTTTTTAGAGATTTTATTTATTTATTTGACACAGAGCAAGAGAGAGAGAGAAAAAGAGAGAGAGAGAGAGAGAGAGCGTGTAAGCATGAACGGGGATACAGCAAAAGGAAAGGAGAAAGTAGGGGCTCCACTGAGCAGGCAGTCCAGTGCAGGCCTCGATTCCAGGACCCTGGGTTCATGACCTGAGCCAAAGGCAGATGCTTAATGGACTGAGCCACCCAGGCACCCTCTACCACATTTTTGAAGAATTAATATCAACCCTTCACAGATTGCCAAGAAATATCACAGAAGGGACTAATTCCCAACTCATTGTACAAAGCCTGGAAACCCTATCACCTCAATGTGACCCTACAGAAATTCAGACCCAGCCATTTTATCAGAGTACAAAGCATTTTTCTAAACATAACATTTAATCCTCTATTTCACCTCAAAATTTTATTTTTCCTTGCATGAACTAAGGTTAGAAATTTAAAATCTAGGGGCACCTGGATAGGCTCAGTTATTTAAGCGTCCCACTGTGATTTCAGCACAGGTCATGATCTCAATGTCCTGAGATAAAGTCTGCATTGGGCTCTGTCTGGGCTCATGCTCAGTCAGGAGATGTGCTTGAGATACTCACCCTCTCCTTCTACTGTTTCCCCCCACCTCTAATAAATACATAAATCTTAAAAAAAAAATAAATTTAAAGTCTATTTGCCACAATTACTATACTGTAAAACAGTGTTCTTGTTTTTTTTTAAGATTTTATTTATTTATTTGAGAGAGAGCACGAGCACAGAGGGAGAAGGAGAAGAAGGCTCACTGTGGGACTAAATCCCAGGAATCTGGGACCATGACCCAAGCTGAAGGCAGATGCTTGCTAACCAACTGAGCCACCCAGGCATCCACCTACTGTAAAATAGTTTAATTTATACACTTGCTTCATAGAATTCTTAAATAAATGAAATACCTTAAAGGATCTTAGAACATTGACCAGCATTTAGTAAATTTTGAAATATTACCTTATTTCATAATAACTATCATTTTAATATTCTATACTGTTTAGTATGAGGCGTGGGATTCTGTGACCTGTATATTTTCACTTTCTGATTTGTTCAATGTCAAATTTCTCTGTGATTTTGAATTAAAAAGTTATGAGACTGCATGCTCATAATTATAACACATTATGTCAGAAGTGAAGTTGATAATTAGAAGGCACTTTATTAAAATGTTTGGGGGGTTTTGAATTCACATTTGTTACAGGCAAAAAGAAATCATTAGGGATTTCCATCCTTTTACTGTAATCTATATCTGAATAATGACATAATTTAATCCCAAATGTTTCTTTTAAATATTTCAGTATTAAATATCTCAACCTCTTTTTCATCTATCACGTTGTTCCTTTATTTAGAAATGTAAGTAAGTAAATGTAAGTAAAGGTTATTCTTTGCTTCCAAAGGCTGGATTATAATCTTTACATTCCATGTAAGAATAGCAGCAATACAGTAACAAATAATTTTCTCTAGTGTCATTTAAGTGCTTATGCATTAAACATTTTATCATTATAGCATTTAAACAACAACAAAACACATTTCTAGAACAAGGAGTTTAGTTTTATTTTCTCTATACATTTGCAAACACACTTACGACCAACACAGAAAAACAAATAAATAAAAACTTCTGTGAAAATAATTATAATTAAGGGAAAAAAAAGCCTTAAGAGGGATTAGTGCCTTAGTCCACTGTGCTACAGCAACTCTGATTGGTCCAAAGAACTGAAAAGATATTTGGAGGATATAATAAGAGGCAAAAGAATGAAAAATTACCGAGGCAATGGCCTTGAAATGGGTCAAAAGAGGAGGGAGGCCAGAAGTGACTCTGGGTAGAGGGAGAGGACCCGCTGGTGGCTCTTAGGTGTGGGTTATAGAGGGTGAGTATATCCAGGAAGAGGCATCACACATAGTGTGTGGAAGTGTAGGACCTGGGTGACCCATAGAAATCTAAAAGGAGGCCTCCACAAGGGCATGCCAATTAGAGGAGGTCCAAGATGAGGCACTCCCAGTGGTGGTTGGGATGATGGCTACCCCACAGAGCCTGGGGGTATCCTAAGCCATGAGGGCTATGGTAACCTCATATCAGAATTAAAGATATTTCAAGAAAAGAAAAATACCAACCACTATTTCCTATGAGTAGAGATGTGAAACTGCTCAACAAAATATGAGCAAACCAAATCCAGCAACAGATTATTAAAATAATTATACATGAGTAAATATACTTTATTTCAGGAATGCTAGTTGATTTAGTACCTGAAAATCAATTAATCATATCAAGGGAATAAGGGACAAAACCTGCATGATCTGAATAGACACAGAAAAGTCATCTGATAAAATCCAATACATTTTCATGACAAAAATTCAACTAGGAATACAAGAACTTTCTCAATCTGATAAGCAGCATCTATAAAAATCTTACAACTAACATCATATGGTGAATACTTTCTCCCCACAATCCAAAAAAGGACAAAGATTCCTATTCTTGTCATTTTTATTCAAAATTATAGTAGAGGTTCAAGTCAGAGAAATTAGGCCAGGGGGAAAAATGCATTAAGATTGGAAAAAAGAAATAAGACTCTATCTGAAGATAATCTTGTATATCCTAAGGAATCATAGGGGCGCCTGGGCGGCTCAGTGAGATTAAAGTCTTTGCCTTCAGCTCGGGTCATGATCCCAGGGTCCTGGGATCGAGTCCCACATCAGGCTCTTTGCTCCGCAGGAAGCCTGCTTCCTCCTCTCTCTCGGCCTGCCTCTCTGCCTACTTGTGATCTCTGTCTGTCAAATGGATAAATAAAATCTTAAAAAAAAAAAAGTAATAAATGAGTTCAGCAAGATTACATGATTAAAAAAACAATAAAAAATCAATTGTATTTCTACACCATACTAATGAATAACATGAATATGAAATTAAAAACAAAAATTTCATTTACATTAGCATTGAAAAGTAAAATACCTGGGAAAAAATTTAATAAAGAAAGCACAAAACATATACTCTGAAAAATATAAAGCACTGATCAGAGAAACTAAAGAATTCTTAAATAAAAGGAAAGACCCTTCACATTAATATATAGAAGGCATCATATTGTTAAGATAGCAGTGTTCTGTGAATTAATCTAAAGATTTAACATAATCCCTATGAAAACCTACCTAGCTTTTTTGCAGAAACTGACTATTTAATTTAAAAATTCATATGGGTATGTAAGGGACCTACAATAGTTGAAAAAATATTTTAAAAGAGGAATAAGGTTGGACGATTCACACTTTCTGATTTCCAAACTTATTACAAAGGTATAATAATCAAGATAGGTGGCACTGGAATAAAGGCAGAAATATATAGATAAACAGTGGCATAACATTGGACTCACAAACCAAATGGCTAACAAACACATGAAAAGATGCTCAACATTGCTCATCATCAGGAAAAAACAAATCAAAAACACAATGAGATACCACCTCACACCTGTCAGAATGGCTAAAATTAATTCAGGAAACAATGGATGTTGGTGGGGCTATGGAGAAATGGGAACCCTTTTGCACTGTTGGTGGGAATGCAAACTGGTGCAGCCACTCTGAAACCAGAATGGAATTTCCTCAAAAAGTTAAAAATAGAGCTACCCTACAACCCAGCAATTGTACTATTAGGTATTTATCCGAAGGGTACAAAAATGCTGATTCGAAGAGGCATACACAACCCCAATGTTTATAGCAGCACTATTAACAATAGCTAAATTATAGAAAGAGCTCAGATGTCCGTTGACTGATGAACAGATGAAGATGTGGTATATATGCAATGGAATATTATCAGGCAGTCAAAAAGAATGAAATTTTGCCATTCTCAATGACATGGATAGAACCAGACTGTATTATGCTAAGTAAAATAAGTCAGTCAGAGAAAGACAAATACCATATTATTTCAATCATGTGTGGAATTTAAGAAACAAAACATGAATATAGGGGAAGGGAAGGAAAAATAAAATAAGATGAAAATTGAGAGGGAGGCAAACCAGAAGAGAACATAAATATAAAGAACAAACTGAGGAAAGCTGGAGGGGAATTGGGTGGAGGGATAGGTTAAATGGGTGATAGGTGTTAAGGAGGGCACTTGTTGGGGTGAGCACTGGCTACTATATGTGATGAATCACTAAATTCTACTTCTGAAACCAATACTACACTACATTAACTAACTTGAATTTAAATTAAAAAAAAAAAAAAAGAAGAATGGGGTGCCGGGTGGCTCAGTCAGTTAAGTCACTGCCTTTGGCTCCGGTCATGATCCCAGTGTCCTGGGATAGAGTCCTGCAGGGCCCCTTGCTGGGCAGGGAGCCTGCTTCTCCCTCTGCCTCTGCCTGCTGCTCTGCCTGCTTGTGCGCTTGCGCACGCTCTCTCTCTCTGACAAATAAATAAATAAAATCTTAAAAAAAAAAGAAAAGAAAAAGAATAGACACATAAATTAACAAAAAAGAAATGACCCTCATTTGTGGTCAACTGATTTTCATCAAAGGTGCCAAAAATAATCTTTTCAACTAATGGTGGGGAACAACTGGATATCCACAAGCAAAAGAATAAATGCAGACCTCTTTCTTACACCATCTACTAAAGTTATCGAAAAAGGGATCACAGATCCAAATATATGAGCTAAAACTATAAATCTTTAAAAAGAAAACATAGGGGTATATCCTCATAACTTTGGGCAATGACTTCTTAGATATAATGCCAAAAGTGCAAGTGACAAAAGAAAATAGATAAATTGGATGTCAGTGAAATTAAGACTGTTTATGCTAAAGGACACCATCAATAAAGCAAAAAAGACAACCCACAGAAGGGACAAAATATTTGCAGAACATAAACATAATGAAACTTGAATCCAGAATATACAGAGAACTCTTAGAACTCAATAATTAAAAGATAAATAATCAAACTAAAATATAGGCAAGGGACATGAATAGGCATTTCTCCAAAGAAGATATAAAAATGGCTAAGAAGCACATGGAAAAGAGAAACTGGTACACTCATTCATTGCTGGTAAAGTAAAATATAAAATGTAAAATGGTGCAGCCACTTTGGAAAATGGTCTGGCAGATCCTCAACATGTTAAACATAAAACCCAGAAATTCTACTTCTAGGTGTATACCAACAAGAAATGAAACTGAAAACTGATGTCCACATAAAAACTTGCACATGAATATTCATTAGCAGCATTATTCATAGCACTCAAAAATGGAAACAGCCCAAATATCCATCAACAGATGAATGGATAAATAAAATGTGTTATGTCCAAATAATGAAATACTATTTGGCCATAGAAAGGGATGGCGTATAGGTGCTACAATAAGGATGAACCTTGCTACTATGCTATATGAAAGAAGCCATTTACAAAGGACCATATACTGAATGATTTCATTTATATGAAATTTTCATAGGCAAATCCATAGGGACAGGACATGGATGACTGCTTGTCTAGTGCTAGGGGCTTGGGGTCAATGAAAAGTGAATGCCAATGGTCACTGCTAGGATGATGAAATGTTCTAAATTGACTGTGGTGATAGGTATACAACTCTGAATAAATTAAAAAAAACCTGACATTTTATTTATTTATTTATTTTTTAAAGATTTTATTTATTTATTTGACAGACAGAGATCACAAGTAGGCAGAGAGGCACGCAGAGACAGGGGGAAGCAGGATCCCTGCTGAGCAGAGAGCCCGATGCGGGACTCGATCCCAGGACCCCGAGATCATGACTGGAGCCCAAGGCAGTGGCTTAACCCACTGAGCCACCCAGGTGCCCTGTATCTTAATTTTTAAAAGCAGCTCTCATACAACTCTGTATGGATTATGCCTTGTTTTACTGAAATGATTTTAGATGATGCCTATACCATCTAAGAGGACAGGGAAAGAAAGTGAGGTGAGAATCTCAATATGCCAAGTTCCAACTGATCAGGATATAAGAAAATTCTCATTTGGTGAAAATCAGGTCAATTTCTTGATGTGTGTAAATATGCATTTATAAGAATGCTTGCAGGTACCAGCAGCTCTAAAATGCATGGTGCTTGGTAGCAGTATTGCTGCCATGCTATTTGATTTGATCAGATCTTTGCTCTATGCAATATACATATAAAATAGCAAGATAAAATTCTAAGTAGTAACTTAAAAAAATATTGTCATCTGAAATACAACTAGGTTACAATAATCCTAAAGATTCATTCGGAGAGCTTTTTTCTCAACATGGAAAAAGTTACAGGAACTACCAATAGCTGCATGCAATCTCCCCCTCACTAGAGTGAAAACACAAATCATGGTCAGATCACATGAGTGAACATTAAAAGATGCAAAATTAAAAGATGTAAAAGATGCAAAATTTTTCATTACAAGATGCGACACTTTCTCGAAGGTAGACTAAAAATACCAAAAGCATTTCACTACAATCCTAGAACTAGCAGGGTAAGCAAATTCCTTGTCAAGCCAAAGTCTAAGAAATCCATGGATTTGGCAAGTCCAATATGCTTCTGTAAAGGGAGTAGGGTCTCAATCTCATATCCTAACAGCCACTGTAAGGTCGCATACACAGTGGCATGCCACTTAATAGAAACACTCGTGCTTTATAGCTCAGCAGGCTTATGCTCTCATTTGATCCTCATAAAAGCCCTCTGGAATCCGGTATTCTAAGCCCTTCAGAATCTGGTATTCTAGCCCCTATCAAATTAGATAGTCCACTGTGATTTGTAAATTCAGTCAACATAAAGAAGGACAGTATAAAGAAATCTTTTACAGTTTTGATATGATTAAAGAATATTTCTTTACACTAACATTTATGTATATATTCACTGATACACTACATTAAAAAATGCTACATCTCATAAAATGTGGATTTCCTTCACAAATTAACAAAATTAATTGTTGGGGGGGCACGTGGGTGGCTCAGTCAGTTAAGCACTTAACTTGATTTTGGCTCAGGTCGTAACCTCAAGGTTGTGAGATCGAGCCCTGCATTAGGCTCCATGCTCAGTGCTCTCTCTCAGCCTTTCCCCCTCACATGTGCTTTCTCTGAGTAAATAAAATCTTAAAAATAAAATATAATAAAGTAAAATAAAATAAATTGGGAAATTGTTCTTCAGGTCAATCGGTCTCATTTATTCTCCTGGACAGATCCTGTTTATAACTTCCTATATTTGGAAGAAGAGTTTTCAATACATCGTAAGTCTTTAAAAATGTAACTGGAAAATATAAGTATTTTCCTTAGCATGTATTAAATTTTAAAAAAAGTATTTACATGGACTATAACTCTAACAGGGAATTTTAACTAGGCCAAAAACCCTTCACCAATAGTCCAAACGTCAAACAAATATTTTATAATTCCAATAATAGGTTAGATTCTATTAAGCCTCTAGAAAACATCACCTTAAAAATATGGATATATATAAGTTTGTAGCTTTTTGTAACTTTGTAAATTTGTCCAAATCTATAGGATGCACAATACCAAGAGTGAGTCCTAATGTAAACTATGGCCTCTGAGTGATAAGGATACAACAATGTAGGTTATCAATCATAATAAAGGCAGTACTCTGATTAGTGATGCTGATAATGACAGAAACTATATTTGTGTGGGAGCAGAAGGTATATAGGAAATCTCTGCATCTTAGGCTGAATTTTGCTGTGAACCTATTAGAGATGCTCTAAAAAATAAGGTCTATTTTTAAAAAATGGAGTTCTCACTAAAAGGGCAGAATTTAAAAGACACCTTTAAAAAGTAAATTCAAATTCTTACTAAAAAAATCTTTAAAAAAAAAGGAAAACAGTAAAGAAGTATTTAATAATTTATCATTCCTTTCCTTTTCTCATAAGAGCCCTTTGGCGAGTTTTTCACCAAAAACGGAACTGCAGAGGTGTATCAAAAAGTGTTATGTCCTGGGCACCCTGGTGGCTCAGCCAGTTAAGTGCCTGCGTTCAGCTCAGGTCATGATCCCAGTGTCCTGAGATCCAGCCCTGGGTCAGGCTCCCTTCTCAGCAAAGAGTCTGCTTCTCCCTTTCCCTCTGCTTTTCCCCACTGTCCCTCCCCCCAGGCTTGTGCTTGCTCTCCCTCTTACTTGCTCTTTCTCTCTCTCTCTCCCTCTCAAATAAATAAATAAAATCTTAAAAAAGAAAAAAAGCGTCATGTCCAAAGTAAGAGCCACCTGAGTTTGTTAAAATAATAATACTAAAACAGTAATACATACATATATGTAAATAAATAACTGATGAAAATAGCAAACAGAATCTAAAAATGAATCACGACATCCGAGCAGCTGGTATAAAAGATAGCTCTAACACGTGCCCAGAATCTCATTCTCCTGATTCACCTGGTACTACAGGTAGCAAAATGGCAGAGAAGAACCCAACCACTGAGGCATTCATGGAGGGCCTCATGAGGGTCATGTTTCCAGTGCAGGGATAAGGATGGCATGCCGTATGTGGCCCTCCCCCAATGAGGAATGTAAAGCAGGAGGGAAACAGCCAGGCAGTGAGAGAAAACTATAGTTGGCTTAAAGAATTTGGAATAAATCATTCTCAAAGTTGAAAGTGCTAATATGTAAGAATTACCTAAAAGCTGCCTGCAAGACATGTATGTATATCACACACATGACAATTTTTCATTTTTTATTTGGTTCCAAAATGAAGTTTTAAAGAATGGTTCTTATTTTTTTTTTAAAGATTTTATTTATTTATTTGACAGACAGATCACAAGTAGGCAGAGAGAGAGGGAGAAGCAGGCTCCCTGCTGAGCAGAGAGCCCGATGCGGGGCTCGATCCCAGGACCCTGGGATCATGACCTGAGCTGAAGGCAAAGGCTTCACTGAGCCACCCAGGTGCCCCTAAAGAATGGTTCTGTTACTCCTCCTTTTCTGCTTTTTGGAGGATATATTAAGCTCTTTTAAAAGGATGTTCTATTTAATAACAAATGAAGCTTTGTATAAAAAAAAACAAAAACTTTTATTTTTAGTTCCAGGTAATAAAAACATCTAGCTACCTAAGGACCAAAATCTTACCATAATAATATAAAGAAGACCAAAATCTTAAAAATTTACCAACGCCTCAATAAAGTATTTTTAAGGAGTTGTCACTAAATGGACCATTTTAAAATCCAATGATACACACAAAAAACAAAAAAAAAAACCCCAAAACCAGAATCTCCTCACCATCTAAGCACAGTGACTGGATCTCCTGCCATGCTTTGACTGGGCAGGGTGTGGGACTGCTGACCTCTAGGAGGCTCCAGGTCTGCCTCCAGGACTAGTACAAGTTTTTAGCTTTTATTTCATAGTACTGCTGAAAAATAAATAGGCCTGAAAAATGATGGGAAGATAAAGGCAAGTCCTAAAATTACTACTAAGAATTGGACTATTAACATTTTCTTATTTGATTTTGAAGTGTAAAAATAAATTACAATATTTAAAAGAATAATCTATTTTTGGAGTCCCATAGCACTAATTTTCTTTCTTAAATGTTTTCCAGGAAATACATTTTAAAAATCTCTTTAAATTATATCTTAAAATAGCTAATTGTGCTATTCGTGGCATTCTTATTTTTTTTCTTGTTATTGGTTATAGGTTTAAAGGTAATGAACAACTCTCAGTCTATATGGAACAAGTGAGTCTTTCTACAATATCGTTCAAAATTATAGCAAATCGTATGATTGAAGACCTGTTCTCTGTATGTTACTGTGCCATATCCATAGTTCCTGTTCCTAAGGAGCTAGCAATCTGCAAAGTAGGAAGACAGGAGAAACCCAAGTAACAGCTCTTACATTAAAAGAATATGACAGATGTTTTATGAGATGCTAATTTAAAAAAGCAAACAAATAAACAAAAAACATTAAAGTCTCAAACACTGGAGAGAGCCCATCCAGCCTGAAAGAATCAGGACAGACTTCATGAAGAAATGGAATTTGAGGTCTTAAATGAAGAGTTTAAGACATTCCAGACAGAGTGGTGGTGGCAGGGGGAATACCAGGAATATTGAGTTGGTTCATTAACTAGGCCACAGAATAAGTAACAGAGCAACAGAAATACACTGGGAAAAGTTCAGTGAGGGCATCATACCTTGTGCACTCAGAAGCACTGTCTATAGTTGTATGCTACAAGGAACTACCTAAGGATTGTGAGCAGATGAGCAGCATGGCCAAAGCTATGTTTCTGAGATTTGTATTAAGGCTGTGGGAACACCAGTGGTAAGACACAAAATGATCTGAAAAAACAAAAACAAAAACAAAACAGCACCCAGAAGTAGACAGGTAACCAGCTGGAAGTCACCAACAATGGCTTAGACAAGGAGTAAAAATGTAGCAGTGAAAATGGAAAAGAAAGAGAAGTAAAGAGCTCTTCTGAAGGGACAGTCTATGAAGACTTAGGTACTTATTTGTCACTTATAATTTGGTATGTCTTATTAACCAGATTCCTCCAATCACCAGGAATAAGGAGTAAATGCAAAAGCCAGATGTTGACCTGTTTCTAAGAGATGAGAGAGCTGACAGATTTTCAAAACTAACCTCTATATAAAGGTTTTCCTTGGTCTATTTTGTAAGATATTTGGTTTTATAGGTTCGGGAAGAATAAAATGAGGTGTGTGGGCAGCACGGGCCACTCTGACCACATCATGTCCCATGTCTTTACATGTGGCATGGGGAAGAAGGAACTCTGATGCACAGAGGTTTATTTATCCAGACTCCATGTTTCAGGTTAGGGAGTAAGGGCTCCTGGAGAACTATACTTGGAATTACCCAGGGGTTGAGTCACACTGGATAAAGGTGGAGACCCTGCTCCCTCTTACACTTCCTGGCCTTCTGTGGCCTGGTTTCCTTCCATAATTTTGCAGGTGGTTGTGCGCTAAAAGATCTTCATATGGAATTATTAAAAAAAAAAAAAAGGCTCAGTAATGTTCTATCTGAAATCTCAGGATGCCTATATCCCATACCCTTTTGGGAACACTAAGATAAAGAGCAGAGAACAACTACTCTGAGTAGTTGCCCCTGGGCTTCCATATGTATATTTAAGTCTCATTCTTTGCTCTTTGAAACTAGGTTTTGTGGCTTCCTAGGTGACTCTCTGCTTTAGTGATTTATTTTGGAATATTTTCAGATTTACAGAAAATATGCAAGAACACTCATGCTATTGATCTAGATTTGTATATGGTGAACCTTTCACCATATTTGCTTTGCCACCTTCTCAAAACACATATGCATATACATATTGTTGTGGTTGTTGGTTGGTTACTCTTATCATTTTGCTGAATTACAGAAAGTGACTTCATGGTTATCTTGGTCATTTAGTTAAAAAAATTTTTTAAAAATCAGTTTTAGGTCATGGGAAAATTGAGGGCAAAGTATAGGTTTTCTACATATGCCCCGCTCCTACACATGCATAGTTTCCCCCATTATCAGCATTCCCCCAACAGAGTGGTACATTTATTACAACTTATGAACCCATATCAACGTATCATAATTGCCCAAAGTCCACAGCTTACAATATAGTTCACTCATGGTGGTATATATTCTCTGGGTTTAGAAGAATGTATAATGAGTGATATGTATCCATCATTATAGTATTATACAGATTATTTTCACTGCCCACAAATTCTCTGTGCTTCTCTTAGTTATCATTTCTCTCCCTTCCACAACCTTTGGCAACCAAATACCTTTTTACTATCTCCCTAGTTTTGTCTTCTCCAGAAGGCCATATAGCTAAAATCATAAATTGTGTGGCCTTTTCAGATTGGCTACTTTCATTTAGTCATATGCATTTAAGGTTCATCCATGTCTTTTTAAGGCCTGATTTTCCTACATATGCCCCGCCCCTACACATGCATAGCTTTATTACAATTGGTGAACCCATATCAACACATCATAATTGCCCAAAGTCCATAGCTTACAATATACATTGGTCTATACATTCCTCTATGCTGACAGCTTTTGGGATGGCAGTTACCCCCATAGATCAGCACTCGGTACTGGTAGTACTCTGTGCCACACAGAATATTGTTCAGGGTTTATTAGAATCAAGAAAAGCAGTAAGCCGGACTGTCTGGGATATGGACTAACTTCATAGCTTATCTCTCATGCTACTATTTCCTATTAACTCTGTTGAATGGTAGTAAGTAAAAAAGGATAAAGTTAATATAAGCTAGCTGATATAAACTATAAGAATTTTAAGAGATTTTATTTTTAAGTAATCTCTCCACCCAACGTGAGGCTCGAATTTACAACCCAGAGATCAAGACTCACACGCTCTACTGACTAAGCCAGACAGATACCCCACACCATAAGAACTTTTAACAGATTTAAAAAAACAAAAAGGAGCTTACTTAAAAAGAAATAAATGAACAAATATCTAAGGATATAATAAAATCTGTTCAAAAATAAGACAAGCCCAAGAATATAATAAGAATCACATACAAATTCAACAGAGATATATAAAAAAAAAAGTTGTATGGCTTCCTGAATAGAAACTGGTAAGATGTTTAAGGCTGAGGCAGCTGAAGAACAGGAAAGCTGGACTTGCTAATAAGACTCTGGGCAATGACCCACTGCAGAGGGGCTCTGAGGTCCATATACTTGGCAAAACAGCCCTAGAATAACCAGTTATCACCCTTCACACACACATTATCATAAGCCAGGTACTTGACATTTGTTTTTAAATATATTTAGTTGTTTAGTTGTTTTCTCCCTTTCATGTTTTCAAGATTCATTAAAATCTACAATCTACCTTCTAAAAAAAAAGAGAAAAAAACAGAGACAACATCCAACCTTATATTCTAGGTATTATTTATTATCTAATAAACTATCAACCAAATTGAAGTTTTGTAGGGTTAGAAATGATGTGGTAAGATTTGCAGGATTGAGGAAGAAAAGGAGTAGCAAAACATTAAAAAAAAATGGCTTCTCATGAAGACTGAGCGGGGGAAAGAGGCAAACAAATCTAGAATGGGAAAGTCAGAGGAATCAAGGGGCTGAGTCTTTCTTGGTATTTTACTAACTTGTCTTCACGGTTTGGAATCATCTCTGAAACATATATCTGGGATCACTGTTCCAGTGGAGCCCAAAATGAAATTCTCTTATGACACCACTCACTTGTAGTTCACTATTCCATTATTGTCTCCCTCACCAGACAGTTAGGTAGGCACCTATGTATCCTATAGAGAACAGCTATCCCATGAATATTTGCTCACCTTTCACATGTGAATGAAAAGCAAAGGCACCAGCAGAACATGGTATCCTCTAGAATGAATGAGAAATTTAAGCTTGAGGAGACTAAGACTCTTAAAGGGTAAAATGAAAGATGGCTGTAATGTCAATCAAAGGGTGACCTGGGTCTTAGAAGAATAAATGTAAAAATGAAAATTTCAAAGGGTATAAGTAAACACTGGATGGAGCTGCAAATATCAGGTGCCACAGTAACATGGAGGGGCATCAGCAACAGGAGAAGAAAAATACATACTTTAGATAAAAATTTACCTTTTATGTTACATAACTATAAAGGATTCACATTACAGGTTATAATGTACATAAAGAATCACCTCAAAATATTTATCTACTCTGAGGAGAGTAACGTATGACCACTGTTGGTTTTGGATTACATTAAAACTGGCATTGTCATCCATTTGCAATTACTGTTCAAAGGAAGGCAGATCACTGCAATACCTAAAATGTAATTAATACATTGAGAATGAAGAATAGTTTGATGTACTCCTACTTGTTGATTTTTGCTTTTGCTGTTCGTGCTTCTGGTGTTACATACCAAAAAAATCATTGTTAAGACCAAATTGAGAAGTATTTACCCTATCTAGGAGTTTTATGATTATCAGGTCTTTGGTATATATTGAATTCATTTTTTAAAAAAGATTTTATTTATTTATTTGACAGAGACAGAGTAGGCAGAGAGTAGGCAGAGGGGGAGGTGGAAGCAGGCCCCCCGCTGAGCAGAGCCTGATGCTGGGCTCGATCCCAGGACCCTGAGATCATTCTTGTGAGTAGTGTGTGATAGTGATCTAATTACACTTTCCTGCATGTGTTAATCCAGTTTCCCTAATATTTGTTGAAGAGACTTGCCAAACTTAAAAGCTTCTGCACAATTAAAGAAACAATCAACAAAATAAAAAGGCAACCTATAGAATGGGAGAAAATTGAAGAGAGGGAAGATGGCAGAGGAGTACTGGACCCTATTTCAACCAGTCCCCTGAATTTAGGTGGATATCTACCAAACCATACTGAACATCCACAATATCAGTCTGAGATGTAAAAATATATATCTGGATGTCAACAAGCAGAAAATCTCCAGTAGCTGCAAGGTATGAAGGATGTAGTCAAGATTCTGCAGGCAGATATTGGAAGATAAACATAAGGGGGAGGGAGCCACCACAAGCTGGCACTGGGAAGGTGATATAACACTAGAGCATAAAAGTCTCCCACACTGGGGACCAGGCACAGACTAGCAGACTGTAGCAGTGGGGAAAGGACTTTAGTGCAGCCTCAGATAGGAACCAGGAGCTGCGGATGCATCAGGGGCAACTTGAGGTTTTAGAAACACAAAGGGCAGGGACACGCCCTGGTACTAAGATCAACCTCTGGGAGAGATGCTGTGGGGTGCACCTCTGAGGGAGGCTGTGGTTTTTAGCAGCATAGACAAAAAAGGAGACTGTGTGTCCTGGAGAACTCAGTGAAGAGCAGACTACCATTTGTCTGCTCTGGGTCAGAGGTTTGGGTGCAGTCATTTCTGCTCTGACTCTTGGAAGAAATGGAAGAGACAAGGAAAGCAGCCAGAGAATGAAAGCTGAAAAACCGGTTTCCACTGAGTGTCCACCTCCCCAACAGGGAGCGGAGCAACCCTGCCTAAGTGAGTTGCATGAGTAACAGCACACCAGGTCCTGCCCCCAGAAGACAGGCTGGAAGAACCAGAGGACAACAAACCTAGGGTCGCTATAAAATGGATTCATCTTGCTTGGGTTGTGGTTAATACTTTGGACTCTGTACATTCCCTCAACCATTCTCAATAGAATGACTAAGAGGAGGAACCCCCAAAAAGAAAAGAATCAGAGACTATGGCCTCTGCCACAGACCTAACGGATATGGATATAAGCAAGATGTTAGAGATAGACTTCAGAGTAGCAAATATGAAGTGGATATTTAGGTTTGAGAAAAATATTAGTGACAATATAGAATCTCTAAGGGCAGAAATGAGATCTAATCAGGCCGAACTTAAAAATGCTAGAATGAGATGCCGTCTAAATTGGATACCCTGACGGCCAGGGTAAATGAGGCAGAAGAACAAACAAGTGAGCTAGATGATAAGATGATAGAAAAGAAGGAACAGGAGGAGGCCTGAGATAAACACCTAAAAGCCTAAGAGATCAGACTGAGAGAGATTAATGATGCCATAAAATGTTTCAATGTTAGAATTACTGGGATCCCTGAGGGGGTGGAGAAAGAGAGGAAACTAGGAGATAGAGTTGAGCAAACTGTAGCTGAGAACTTCCCTAGTATGGGGAAGGAAATAAGCATTCCTGTTCAAGAGGCAGAGAGGACCCTCAAGATCAATGAGAACAGACCGATGCCATGACATGTAATAGTAAAACCTGCAAATCTTAGAACCAAGGAAGCAAACCTGAAAGCAGCTAGAGGGAAGAGATTTCTTACCTACAGAGGGAGCAGCGTGAGAATAACAGACCTGTTCACACAGACCTGGCAAGCCAGAAAGGGATGGCAAGGCATATCAGGTACCAAATGAGAACATGCAGCCAAAGATACTTTATCCAGCAAGACTGTCATTCAGAATGGATGGAAATACAAGGAGGTTCCAGGACCAGAAGGAACTGAAAGAATATGTGATCACCAAGCTAGCCCTGCAAGAAATATTAAGGGGGATTCCATAAAAGAAGAAAGACCCCAAGAGGAATACAGAATAGAAATTTATAGAGATAATCTATAGAAACAGGGACTTCACAAGCAACATGATAGCACTAAAATTGTATCTTTCAATAGTCACTCTCAAAACGAACAGCCTAATGCTCCCGTGAAACAGCAGAGGGTTGCAGACTGGATAAAAAGACATGACCCATCCATATGCAATCTACAAGAAACTCATTCTGAACCCAAAGATACATCCATATCGAAAGTGAGGGGAAGGAGAACCATTTGTCATGCCAATAAGCCTCAAAAGAAAGCTGGGGTAGCAATTCTCATATCAGACATATTAGATTTTAAGCTAAAGACTGTAGTAAGAGATGCAGGGGAAACTATATCATATTTAAAGGGTCTATCCAAAAAGAAGGCCTAATAATTGTAAATATCTATGCCGCCAACATGGGAGCAGCCAACTATATAAGCCAATTGTTAGCCAAAATTAAGAGTCATATTGATAATAATACTAATAGGAGACCTCAACAGTGCACTCTCAGCAATAAACAGATCATCTAAGCAGAAGAAACAAGAGCTTTGAATGACACACTGGACCAGATAGACCTCATACATCTATAAGAACATTCCACCCTAAAACAAGAGAATACTCATTCTTCTCGAGTGCACATGGAACTTTCTCCAGAATAGACTACATACTGAGTCACAAATCAGGTCTATAACAAAAGATTAAAATTATTCCCTGCATATTGTCATACCACAATGCTTTGAAACTGGAACTCAATCAGAAGAAAAAATTTGGAAGGAATTCAAACACTTGGAAGCTAAAGACCATCCTGCTAAAGAATGTTTGGTTAACCAGGAAATTGAAGAAAAACTTAAACAATTCAGAGAAACCAATGAGAACGAAAACACACTGGTCCAAAACCTATAGGAAACTGGAAAGGCGGTTCTAAGGGTGAAATATATAGCCATCCAAGCCTCATTCAAAAAAGAAAAATCCCCAGTGCACAAGCTAACCTTACACCTAAAGAAAGTGGAGAATGAACAGCAAATAAAACCTAAACAAAGAGGGAGAAGAGAAACAATTAAAGTCAGAACAGAGATCAATGACACAGAAACCAGAAAAACAGCAGAGCCGATCAACGAAATTTGAAGTTGGTTCTTTAAAGAATTAATAAGATCGATAAACCTCCGGCCAGATTGATCCAAAAGAAAACAGAAAGGACCCAAAATCAAATTATGAATGACAGGGGAGAGATCATGACTAACACTAAGGAAATAGAAACAGTTATTAGAAATTATTATCAGCAACTATATTAGAATAAATTAATGAAAGAAATGGATGCCTTCCTGGAAACTTATAAACTACCAAGACTGAAATAGAAGGAAACTGACAATCTGAATAGACCAATAACCAGTAACAAAATTGAAGCAGTAATCAGAAACTTCCCAAAAAACAAGAGTCCAGGGCCCGATTGATTCTCAGGGGAATTCTACAAAACATTTATTTTTTTTTTAAAGATTTTATTTATTTATTAGTTAGAGAGAGAGAGAGAGAGAGTGAACACAGGCAGACAGAGAGGCAGGCAGAGGCAGAGGGAGAAGCAGGCTCCCCGCCAAGCAAGGAGCCCGATGCGGGACTCGATCCCAGCATGCTGGGATCATGACCCGAGCCGAAGGCAGCCATCCAACCAACTGAGCCACCCAGGCGTCCCTCTACAAAACATTTAAAGAAGAAATAATACCTATTCTTCTGAAGCTGTTTCAAAAAAATAGAAACAGGAGGAAAATTTTCCAACTTGTTCTATGAGACCAGCATTACCTTGATCCCAAAACCAGGCAAAGACTCCATCAAAAAGGAGAAACTCAGACCAATATACCTGATGATCACTGATGCCAAAATACTCAACAAGATCCTAGTCAATAGGATCCAACAGTATATTAAAAGGATTATCCATCATGAGCAGGATTTATTCCTGGGATGCAGGAGTGGTTCAACATTTGCAAATCAACCAGTATGAAAGAGCACATTACTAAAAGAAAAGAGAAGAACTATATGATCCTCTCAATTGATACAGAAAAAGCAAACGACAAAACACAGCATCCTTTCCTGATTAAAACTCTTCAGAGCATTCCTCAATTTCACAAAAACCATCTGTGAAAAGCCCACAGCAAATATAATTCTCAATGGGAGCAAGACAAGGTCAGGAGCACTACAGGAGGATTACAAGGATGCCCGTTCTCACCACTACTGTTCAACATAGTACTAGGAGTCCCAGCCTCAGCAATCACACAACAAAAAGAAATAAAAGGTATTCAAATTAGCAATAAGAAGTCAAGTTCTCTCTCTTTGCAGATGACATACTTTATGAGAAAAACCCAAAAGACTCTGCCTCCAAATTACTAGAACTAATAGAACAATTCAGGAATATGGTAGGACACAAAATCAGTGCACAAAAATCAGTGGCTTTCCAATACACTAACAATGTAACTGTAAAAAAGAGAAATTAGGGAAACGATTCCATTTACAATAGCCCCAAAACCATAAGACACCTAGGAATAAGCCTAACTAAAGGGGTAAAGGATCTACACTACAGAAATGACAGATCACTCCTGAAAGAAATTGAAGAAGACAAAAAAATTGCAAAAATATTCTATGCTGATGGACTGGGAGAATGAACATTTGTTAAAATGTCGATGCTGCCTAGCGCAATCTACACTTTCAAATCTATCCCTATTAAAATACAATTGGCATTTTTCAAAGTGTTGGAACAAATAATCTGCAAATTTGTATGGAACCAGAAAAGACCCAGAATTGCCAAGGAAATGTTGAAAATGAAAAACAAAGCTGGGGGTATCATGTTGCCTGATTTAATGGTATATTAAAAAGCTGTGATCACTAAGACAGTATGGTATTGGCACAAAAACAGACACACAAATCAATGGAACAGAAGAGAGAACCCAGAAATGGACTCTTAGCTCTATGGTCAAATAATCTTCAACAAAGCAGGAAAAACTATCCAATGGAAAAAGGACAGTCTCTTCAATAAATGGTGCTGGGAAAATTGGACAGCTATATGAAGCCGGACCATTCTCTTACACCACTCACAAAGATAAACTCAAAATGGATGAAAGACCTCAATGTGAGACAGAAATTCATCAAAATCCTAGAGGAGAATGTAGGCATTGACCCCTTCAACACTGGCCACAACAACTTCTTTAATGACATGTCTCCAAAGGCAAGGGAAGCAAAAGCAAAAATGAACTTTTGGGACTTCATCAAGATAAAAACTTCTGCACAGCAAAGGAAACAGTCAACAAAAGAAAAAGGAGACTCACAGAATGGGAGAAGATCTTTGCAAATGACATTACAGACAAAGGGCTGATATGGAAGATCTATACAGAACTTCTAAAAAAAAATAAAAACTTCTCAAACTCAACACTCACAAAACAAATAACCAGTCAAAAAATAGTTAGAAGACATGAACAGACACTTCTCAAAAGAAGGCACACAAATGGCTAACAGACACACGAAAAAATGTCCAACGTTATTAGCATGAGGGAAATTCAAATCAAAACCACACTGAGACACTACCTTATAATAGCAAAAATTAACAAGATAGGAAACAGTAAATGTTGGTGAGGATGCAGTTAAAGGAGACTCCCCTTACACTGTTGGTGGGAATGCAACCTGGTTATAGCCACTTTGGAAAATAGTATGGAGGTTCCTCAAAAAGTTAAAATTAAAGCTATGGCATGACCCAGCAACTGTAGTACTTGGTATTTACCCCAAAGATATAGATGTAGTGAAAAGAAAGGGAACATGCACCCAGTGTTCATAGCAGCAATATCCACAATAGCCAAATTGTGGAAGGAGCCGAGATGCCATTCAATGGATGAATGGGTAAGGAAGATATGGTTCATATATACAATGAAATATTATTTAGCCATCAGAATGGATGAATGCCCACCATTTGCATCAACATGGATGGGACTGGAGGGGATTATGCTAAGTGAAATAAGTCAGTCAGAAAAAGACATGTTCCACTCATACGTGGAACATAAGGAATAGCACGGAGCCTATTAGGGGAAGGAAGGGAAAACTGAAGAGGGGAAATCAGAGAGGCAGATGAGCCATGAGAGACTATGGACTCCAGGAAGCAATCTGAGTTTTCAGAGGGGAGTGGGGGAGGGGGACAGGGCAGCCCAGTGATGGGTATTAAGGAGGGCACCTGTTGTAATGAGCTCTAGGTGTTATATGCAAATAATGAATCATGGAACATTACATCAAAAACCAATGATGTACTGTATGGTGACTGACAGAGCATAATATAAAAAGAATAGCAGAAAATTTTAGCAAACCAAATGCTAAATGTGTTGTGGAGCCAGGGGTGGTGTGCAGCACAGTAGTACTCCTGTGGAGGAGGACAAATATAGCTGGTAGTGTGGACACATTATCTGAGGATGTTCTGGGACCCACTGGGAGAGATGTTTCTCCCTTCTTGGAGCACATCTGGGAGAGTTGGCATTGCCTCTCTGGGGATCAAAGAGCCAGTGGGTGCCCCCTCCAACCCCAAGCATAGGCTCAGAAACATCTACTGAGGACAGCTAACCTGGACACCAGATTTTTCCTGTGTTTTACTCCAAACTCCAAGCTCCTGTGCCTTGGTCTAGCTGCACTTCTGGGACAAACCTGCACCAGCCCTAGTGTGGGGAGACCCTCCCCTAGAGGACCAGCGTGGGACTTTACTAGGACAATCCTGTAAAGTTTGGAGTTTTAAAACAGATTATCTCCCTAGGATAAAACACAGGTGCATTGCACTGCCAGGCAGGCACTTCCCAGATACAGGTAAAGGCAGGTATCAAAAGGGATGCCTAGGATATGCAAGGAAAGATTGTTTATTCTTCTGTTAGGGCTTCCTGGAGAGATAACTCCTCTCTCTGGGTGTAGAAAGGGAGCTGGAGCCACTTCTTTCCCCAACCCCCCAGCATAAACTAACTTCAGAAAGCAGCACAGTACCAACAATGGTTGCCTGAACCTCTTACCCCAAACCCTGCCTCCCTGCACTCTACAGGTGCTGCTTTACAAGGGAAGTGTGCCTGAGAACCAGAGCAGTGGACCTCTCCCCCAGAAGACTGGTACAACCCCACCCTCACCCCCTCACACACCATGTCTACGGATAGTAGAGGGCTGAAAAACTACAGCTCTAGCGGAAATAGCATCAGGGCTCATTTAACAGGAAGACCAGAGCACACCTAGTCAAAACTTGTCACACTCTGACCAGGGTCCAAACACTCCCCACTGTAGGGAAGGAGAAACTTTGAAGAGGACTGACCTGAGGGAAAGGGCAGACAAAACACAGCAGAGTGCAAACAGGATACACCAGAGATACTTCCTGAAGTTCAAGGCCCTGGGCAAGTATAGGACCTCTTCTTTATAAAGCCATTACTCTTAGGAGAAGGAAACATAACAGGCTTTCCTAATACACTAAAGAAGACAGAGACCTACACAAAATGCCAAAATGGAAGAATTCATCCCAAAAGAAAGAACAAGAACAGGTTGTGGCCAGGGATCTAATTGAAACAGATGTAAGTAATATGCCTGCTATAGAATTTAAAGCAACAATCATAAGGATGCTTGAGAAAAGCATACAAGACAAGGGAGTCCCTTACCACAGAGATAAAAGACATAAAAACTGGTCAGGACAAAATAAAAAATGCTATAACAGAGATGCAAAACCAGCTGGATGTAATGACCACAGGATAGAATAAGCAGATTAAAAAAGTGATACAGAAGATAAAATTATGGAAAACAGTGACACTGAAAAGAAGAGGGAAGGAAAGATATTGGATCACACATGTAGACTACGGGAATTCAGTGTCTCCCTAAAGCATGTGCATTATAAAAGTCTCAAAAGAATAAGAGAGGGAAAGGGGACAGAAGATTTGAGTACATTATATCTGAAATTTTTCTAATCTGGGGAAGGAAACAGATATTGAAATCCATGAGGCACAGAGAACTCCCAGCTAGACCAACAAAAGCCACTAAACACCAAGACATATTATAGTTAAATTTGCAAAATACAGAGATAAGAAAAAAAATCCTAAAAGCAGCAATATAAAAGAAGTCCGTAACTTACAAGGGAAGACAAATAAGGCTAGCAGCAGACCTCTCCACAGAAACACAACAGGACAGAAGAGAGTGGCATGAGACAGTCAACCTGCTGAATGGGAAAAATATGCAGTCAAGAATACTCTATCCAGCAAGGCTGTCATTTAGAATAGAAGGAAAGATAAAGAGTTCCCAGACCAAAAAAAAAAAAAAAAAAAAAAAAGCAACAAAATAACAACAACAACAACAAAAAAAACTAAAGGAGTTTATGACCACTAAACCAGCCCTGTAAGAAATATTGATTCTAAGGGGCACATACACCCCAATGTTCATAGCAGCAATACCCAAAAGAACCAAACTATGGGAAAATCCCAGATGTCCATCAACAGATGAATGGATAAAGAGATGTATATATCACCACAGAATATTATACAGCCATCAAAAGGGATGATACTTTACCTTTTGCAATGATGTGGATATAAGTAGAGGGTATTATGCTAAAATGAAATAAGTCAGTCAGAGAAAGACAAATACTGTATGATTTCACTCATAACTGGAATGTAGTGGAAGGGAAGATAAGATGAAAATTGGGAGGGAGGCAAACCATAAGAGATGCTGAACTCTATGAAACAAACTGAGGGCTGCTAGAGTGGAGCTGGGTAGGGGGAACAGATAAGTGGGTGATGGACATTAAGAAGGGCACTTGATATAATAAGCGCTGGGTGTAAGGTGAAACTGATGAATCACTAAATTCTCTCTCTCATACACACACACACACACACACACACACACATATTAAACTTGACAGATCATGCAGACAGAAAATCAATAACGACAATTTGGATTTAAATGATATATTACGGGAGTGCCTGGCTGGTTCAGTTGGCAGCACTTGCAACTCCTGATCTCAGGTTTGTAAGTCCAACCACACATTCAGCATGGAAACTACTTAAATAGATAAATAAAATTTGAGAAAAATGACATATTAGACTAAACGGATCTGAGTCATATGTAGACCATTCTGTCCAATGGCAGCAGAATACATATTCTTCTCAAGCACACATGAAACATTCACCAGGGCAGATTATATGTTAGGCCACAAAACAAGTCTTAGCTAATTTAATAAGAATTTAATTTCTGACCATAAGGTTATACTAAAAATCAATTAGAGGAAGAAACCCGGAATAATAAACAAACATGTGGAAATTATGTATACCATGTTACTGAATAACATATAAGACAATATTGAAATATAATAATGAAAATGAAAACACAAAACACCAAAATTTAAGGAATGCAGCAAAACAGTTCTAAAAGGGAAGTTCATAATGATAAAAACCTATACACAAGGAATAAAACTCAACCTAACTTTACAACTCAAGAAATTAGGAAAGAAGAACAAATTAAGGCTAAAATTAGTAGCAGGAAGGAAATAAGGGAGATCACAGCAGACATAAATGAAATAGAGACTGAAAAGACAGTGGGAAAGATCAACGAAATTAAGAACTGTTTTGTTGAAAAACTGTAGCTGGACTTAGCGAGAGAAAAAAAGGAGATGAATTAAATAAGTAAAATCAAAGTAATAAAATCAAAGATGTTACAACAGATTCCATGCATATATGATTCATCATAAGAGACTACTACGGACAATTATATGCCAAAAGACTGGACAACATAAAAGAAATGGATACTTTAGAAGTATATAACCTACCAAGACTGAATCATAAAGAAACAGAAAATCAAATAGGTGAATTACTACTAAGGTAATTAAATCAGTCATCCAGAATATCTCCATAAACAGAAGTCCAGGACCAGATTGCTTCACTGGTGAATTTTACCACACCTTTAAAGAATAATCAATACCAATCCTTTTTAAACCCTTCCAAAAAATGTAAGTAGAGGGAATACTCCCAAACTCATTATAGGTACCCAGCATTACCCTGATACTAAAATGAGACAAGGCTGCAAGAAATGAAAATTATTGGCTAATATTACTGATGATCATACATACAAAAATCCTCAATAAATACTGACAAACCCAATTCAGTAATTCATTAAAAGGATCATATACCATGATCAAGTCAGACTGATTTGAAGGATGCAAAGATGGTTCAACACCAACAAATCAATCAACATGCTGCACCACATTAACAAAGGAAGGTTAAAAATCATATGATCATCCTAATAGATACAGAAAACGCATTTGACAAAATTCACTATTTATTCATGACAAAAAAGTCTCAAAAACCGGATATATATATAATATATATATTATAATACATATGTTATAACATATAATATACATAACATGTATGTACATTATGTACACATAATATATATAGTATATAATAAAGGCCATATATAAGAAGCCCATAGCTGACATCATACACAACAATGAAAAGCTACAAACTTTCCCAATAAGATCAGGAACAAGATAAAAGTGCCCATTCTAACTAATTTTATCCAACACACTACTGAAATTCCTAGCTATAGCAATTAGGGAAGAAAAGTAAATAAAAGATACCCAAATCCAAAAAGAAAAAAGTAAAACTGTCTCAATCTGCAGATTATATGATTTTATATATAGAAAACAGAAAAGACTATGCCTAAAACCTATTAAAATGGACAAACAAATGCAGTAAAATTGCAGGATAAAATCATTATACAAAAATCAGTTAATGGGCTCAGTGGGTTAAAGCCTCTGCCTTCTGCTCAGGTCATGATCCCAGGGTCCTGGGATCGAGCCCCCCATCGGGCTCTCTGCTTGGCAGGGAGCCTGCTTCCCCCTTTCTCTCTGCCTGCCTTTCTGCCTACTTGTGATCTCTCTCTGTCAAATAAATAAATAAATAAAAACATACATACATACATCTTAAAAAAAAAAAAATCAGTTAAGTGTTACACATTAAGAATGATCATTCCAAAAGAAAACTTAAGAAAACAATCCATTTAAAACTGTGTCAACAAGTCAGGAAATGACTTTAAGATTCTGGCGAGGATGCGGAGAAAAGGGAACTCTCCTACACTGTTGGTGGGAATGCAAGCTGGTGCAAACACTCGGGAAAACAGCATGGAGGTTCCTCAAAAAGTTGAAAATAGAGCTACCTTATGACCCAGCAACTGCACTACTGGGTATTTACCCTAAGGATACAAACGTAGTGATCCGAAGGGGCACGTGTACCCGAATGTTTATAGCAGCATCTCTACATGCAATGTGGGGCTCAAACTCATGACCATGGGATCAAGAGTTTCAGGCTCCATCGACTGAGCCAGCCAGATACCTCAGATTAACACATGTTTAAATGGGCATGCTAAAACTTTAAGAATAACCACTTAAGCAACAGAAAATAGATGAAATAACTTCTAAAGCAATGAGAGGAAAAAAATAGGGGATGAAAAAACTCAATCTATCAAATAAAAGGAAGAAATAATATCTTAAATTTATAACAACCTAATCTGACTGATGCCATTTTAGTTTCAATATTACACAAACTACTCTGCTCTTGTATACCTATCTCCTGCCCTTTATGTTGTTATCATCACAGCTTACATCATTATACAACAAAGCCCATTAACAAAGATTTATAATTAGTGGTGCAAGCATTTGCCTGTTATATGAGAAAAGAGAGAAATAATAAGTAATACTAAAATTAAACACATGCACACACGTGTGAACATGTAAATTGGTAGCAATCTCCTGGAATTTAGGAAAGATTCTTGTGAAGGCCATACCTGTGAAGCAACACTAACTTTTTTTTTGTTTTAAGATTTTATTTATTTATTTATTTTTTTCTTTAAGCTTTTTCATTTAAACATATAATATAACCCCACCACCCTCTCCCAACCCCTCTCC